>BQKZ01002571.1:27386-39580 GCA_036244855.1 Temnopleurus reevesii
TAAAAATGTTTTTAGCATGGACTTGAATTTTTCAGTTGATTCTGTGTCTTTAATGCATTGAGGCAGATTGTTCCAAAGATGAGGGGAAGCTGAGTGAAAGGATCGAAAACCATAAGACTGCGTTTTTGTCGAAGGGACTGACAACAATGATTTACACGTTGAACGCAAGTTTCGAGAAGGAGCATATTTAGTTATAAGTTCTTGTAGGTATACCGGAGCAGAATTTCTCAAACATTTGAATGTGAGTAACAGAATCTTGAAATCGATTCGTTCCGGGATTTTGAGCATATGCAGCTCCCTCAGTATGGGTGACACTGACTCACGTTTACAACGTCTGACAATAAGCCTAGCTGCGGAATTTTGGATTCTTTGAAGTTTATTAATTTGTGCATCAGGTAGACCAAACAACAGACTATTGCAAAAATCTAGGCGAGACATGACAAGTGCTTGAACAAGTCTGTGAGCTGTGGCTTTTGTTAAAAATGAACGGATACTGCCAATTTTATGCAGGGCAAATGAGGCGGATTTGCAGACGTTGTTAACATGAGTTCTAAGAGACAGATCATTGTCGAAAGTCACACCCAGATTCCTAGCAGCGGTAGCACATTGAATAGGACCATCATCAAGAGAAATACTACTAACACAACAACCAGTCCTATACCTGCTAACAAAGTGGAGACATTCTGTTTTGCTTTCATTCAGCTTGAGGCCATTCTTGATTGACCAACTCTTGATATCAGAAGAACACAAGCTGATTTTTTTGTAGAGCTTGAGATTGGCCATCTTTATCTAACAAGAGATAGATTTGTGTATCATCAGCATAAGTCATACACCTAATGCCATGATGTTTGATGACATCTTCTAGAGGAGATGAGAAAAGAGTAAATGCTAGTGGCCCAAATTACAGACCCTTGGGGAACTCCGAAAGTGAGGGAGGAGATGCGTGAATGACATCCCTGTAAAACAACGGACTGAGTTCGATTGGCAACATAGGACTGGAACCACTGCAATGCTGAGTCTTTGATGCCAAATCTTTTGTGGAAGCGTTTCAGAAGGGTCTCATGACTTACAGTGTCAAACGCTGCAGAGGTAACGAAGCAGAAGAACTGCTTCGTTACCTCTGTCAAGAGAAAGAAGGATGTCGTTTGTAACTTTCAGAAGAGCAGTTTCACAACTGTGATGAGGTCGATAACCTGATTGCATTTCAGAATATAAATTATGTTCACATAGGTAATCCTGAACTTGTTTTAAAACGACTCTCTCAACCACCTTACCAAGGAACTGAAGATTTGAAACCGGTCTATAACTCTTCGGGGTTCAACTTAGTCGACTTCAACAGTGGGGTTACATGTGCAAGCTTCAGAGAATCAGGAAAACATCCACTGGAGAGTGATGCATTCACGATGGATGTGATAACAGGAGACAACTCCTTGATGCATTTATTCAGTAGCCAAGTAGGAATTGGATCGAGTCTGCATGATGTTGAACGAGACGATTTGATGACGTGTTCTACCTGACTTTGGGATACTGGGGAGAAAGTGTTAAAGCATTGGTTAGTGCTTCTGAAGTTGATATGAGAAATATCATTTGAAGGGAGATTCTCCAGGGATTGGACCAACGTATCAATCTTGTTGTGAAAGAAGTTACAGAAACGATCAGCTAGATTTTCATGAGGATCGTCATCCGACGGGAGAACCTTTCTCTTNGTAACCAAATGATGTCCTTGGTTTATCTTTATTTGGATGATCTAAACTCAAGCGTTAACTCATGAAGAAATCCTAGAAATGTTGGTCAAATTGCTTAAATCTTACCATTCTTTATCCATGTACATGTATTATGTATTACGTTTTTAGTAGATTTTTGTTGTTGTTGTTGTTTGTATTTGTTGGTACTTTATTTAACTTTTACAGAAGAGCCTCTTCAGTCTTTAGAAATTGCTTTTCTTAATTCATATGTTTTGCTTTTTGCAATGGCTTGAGCGTTTGGGTTGGGCTGACTTTGATTTGGAGCTCGCCTTTTTTTTATCCTGCGCTCCTGTAGTTCTCATTGTATGGTTCTATGTAATGTTTATGTTTTATTTGTTTATTTTCTTAGTTCTTATTTATTTCTTTTTCTTTTTTGGCAGATACTATTTGACTCCTTTTTTGGCAGATACTATTTGACTCCATGTTATGGCAGCTTTTATTCTGATTTGTGGTACCAATATTGTAACTTTTTCTCTTATGCTCTGGTTGTTTTGTTTGTTCATATACATGTACCTCCATTCACTCTTATGAGTGTTTTAACTGCAATGGTTTCTAGGGTTGTATAATGTATATACAATTGCATTCTTTCAATTGCAGGGGTTTACAAGATTTTCTTAAAAGAAAAAAGATTTTTCACTTCTTTCGCTCTCTTAATTCTGATATACTTTTTCTTCAAGAAACTCATTCTGATAATTCTGTTGAAAAACTTTGGCACTCTCAGTGGGGCGAACATTCCTTTTTCGCTTCATTTTCTTCAAATAGTCGAGGCGTAGCAATTTTGATTAGGAAAACTATCAGTCTTATCGTTAAATCTGTTTTTAGAGATCCTAATGGGAGATTTATCATTTTAAATGCTCTTGTAAATAACCTTCCTTTGACCCTGGTAAATGTTTATGCCCCAAACAATGATGATCCTGATTTTTTTTTGCATTTGTTTGCCGAAATTGATAAATTTGACAACTACTTTTTAATTTTTGCTGGTGATTTTAACACTGTCCTCGACCCACTTGATTATCAAGGTTCAAGGCCTCAACATTCTAATGGGAAGGCAAGTGAAATGATTTCTTTAATAATGGAGGAATATGGCCTTTGAGATGTGTGGAGATTATTTCACCCTTCTATTAAAAAATATACAAGACATCAGACAAATCCTAAGGTCCTCTCCAGGTTAGATTTTGTTTTAATCTCAGAAAGTTTTTTACATAATTACAAGAACTCACAAATTTTGCCAGGAATCCAGTCTGATCACTCGGCTGTTATGTTTACATTTGATGACAATCAATCTCTGAAAGGTAGAGGTTACTGGAAACTTAATACACACTATTTACATCATGACTCTGATTTCATTAATTTGATTAAAGAAAGTATCAAAGATTTTCAGTCCATTCATAAAGACTCCCAATGTAATGCTAATATATTGTGGGATTCTTTGAAATGTTATATTACCGGTGTTGCAATAAAATATTCTGCAAAGAAGAAAAGAGAACGTAACATAGAGAAAAATAAGTTACTAGTAGATATTGACAATATTAAATTGCAATTAGCAAATAGTCAGGTTACTTCTGATGACCCCCTCTTTTTGCAGTTAGAAGAGTTAGAAAACAAACTAAATAAAATCTTTGAATTTGAAACTAAGGGTTTGATAATAAGGTCGAGAGTAAGATGGTTAGAAGAAGGTGAAAAAAGTAGCAAATATTTTTGTAATCTAGAAAACCGGTCCTGGCAAAAGAAAAATATCAATAAATTGAAAGACAATGATGACAATGTAGTAACAAATTCAAAAGATATTTTGAAAAATTTACATGATTTTTATTGTAAGTTATACTCTTCTCCAAACATCTTCAATAGTAACACTTCTGACTCAAATAGTATTGAAAATATTTTTGACAATATAACAATCCCCAAATTAAGTGAATATGATAAAAGACGTTTGGATTCTCCACTTTCTAAAAAGGAGCTTTTTGAAGTTATCACATCTATGAAATCGAATAAAACCCCTGGATTTGATGGTTTGCCTGTTGAATTTTATGTTGCCTTCTGGCCTGATATAAGTGATATGCTATTAGACTCATTTAATTTTTCATTACGTAGTGGTTCTATGTCTGCTTCCCAGAGAAACGGTATTATAACTCTCCTTCCTAAGAAAGACAAAGACCCTTTATTCATCAAAAACTATAGACCTATTACCTTACTGACCACTGATTACAAAATTTTGGCGAAATGTTATGCAAACCGCTTAAAACGTTGTATACATGATCTTATCCATCCTGATCAATCTGGGTTTATGAAAGATAGATATATTGGTCACAACATTCGTTTGATAATGGATATATTAGAGTATACGGAATGCAAAGATATTCCCGGATCAATTATTTTACTAGATATTGAGAAAGCTTTCGATAGCGTTTATCATGATTTTTTATTCAAAACCTTAGAACAATTCAATTTTGGTGCAACCTTTATTAGTTCGGTTAAAACCTTATATTCGACCCGTCAAAGCTATGTTATAAATAATGGTTTCTTAACAGAGTGCATAAACATGGAGAGAGGTATTTTTCAAGGTTGCCCCATATCTCCTTATTTGTTTCTATTTGTTATTGAAATAATGGCCCTTTTGATACGTCAACATGATCAAATTATTGGTATTCCTATAGGTGATCAAGAGGCAAAGATATCTTTATTTGCAGATGACTCTGTGTGTTTTTTGGATGGCTCTGATAATTCCTTTATTCATTTGTTCAATACCCTTCAAAAGTTTGGGCTTCATTCTGGATGTAAAATCAATATTAACAAAACTGAAGCAATATGGATTGGTTCCAAAAAGGATTGTCAACACATTCCCCCCATAAATCGTAGAATCAAATGGAAAGTGAATCAGTTTAAATGTTTAGGAGTGAATTTGTCCTTAAATGTAAGTTCTATTTTTGATTTGAACTATAAGGTCAAGTTAAAGCATTAAGCAAAGCATTAATTGTTGGCGTATGAGAAATCTTTCTCTTATCGGTAAAGTTTGTGTGATCAAGACTCTTATTTTACCTCAACTAATATACCTTTTCTCTGTTCTTTGTGTTAAAATTCCAAATTCCTTTTTTAAGGAACTGAACAAGATATTTTATAATTTTATATGGAATGGAGGCAGAGACAGGGTACAGAGAAAGATTATGTGTAATGATTACAATGAAGCTGGTCTTAGAATGATTGACCCTAATATTTTTTCTATAGCCCTAAAGATGGTTTGGGTAAGAAATTTACTTGATGACAATTATAATTCTCTTTGGAAAGCTATTGAATTATCTTTCTTGGAGAAGTTTAATCCTGATGTATCTTTATTATGGAAAGCTCATGCCCCTGAAAGTATTTTGAACTCTTTAAAGAATGTACAACTAGCTGATTCACTTCGTTGTTGGTATTTGTTTCGAGAAAATGCTACCATCGAATTTTATGATTCAAAGTATTCTCAATTGAGTGCGTGTCAATCTCTTTGGTATAACAGATGTATTCGTTCTAAGTCCAAGCAATATTTTTATTACCCATCTTGGTTTAATCAAAATATATATACTATCTCTGATTTGTTTAACCCTCCTCTTCCTGGGCACAAACCTTTTGAGGAGCTTGTTCTAGATTTTAAGGTTCCCTCTACAGAAAGGAGGAAGTTCAATTTTTTGATTAAGAACATTCCAAATGAATGGTTGGAAAATTGTGATACTGACATTGTTGGTGTACATGATACAGTGGTTTTGAAATTGCTGAGCTTAAAAAAGGTTCCCAAGGATGTTTATTGCTTATTACTTGGTAGTTTTTGTCCTGACAAGAGATATGTTTTTTGGCAAAACAACCTTCCATTACCTCCTAACATTAATTGGGATAAGATCCATAATTCAAATTTTCTCTGTACAATTGATTCTAAACTACGGTCGTTTTATTTTAAAATTCTCCACAATGCAATTGCCTTAAATAGTTTTCTTTTTAAGATCAAACGAAAAGATTCTCCTAATTGTGCTTTTTGTAATGAACAAGAAGAAACAATGGTACACCTGTTTTGTGACTGTGATAAAGTAATTCCTATTTGGCAAGATCTTCTCACATTGATTAATCAAAGATGTAATCACAACATCAATATCTCTAATTTTGAAAAACTTGTTGGTATTTACAATGATAAATTTCTAACCTTTCTATTCTTGTTGCTGAAATACCATATCTACTGTTGTAAATTTAATGGTAATCTTACAAATTTTGTTTCTTTCAAATCCTTTGTGAAAAAATGTAAGGATGCAGAATTCTATTTAGCCAAGAAACGTAACAAAATTAACATTCACTTCCAAAAGTGGTGTTTTGACATTCCTTAGATATTTTGTTACCCCCTGTACTGACAATGTTTTTCCATTGCGCTGTTAAGGATGTGTTTGAACTACTGTATTTACGTACATGTTACACGTACACTGTACTTTGTTAGCTGCCTGTAAGCCACGTAGGTGCCCTTCTCGATCAGAGCCAATATGACCTTTTGACCTGTGATGTTTTTATTCACTTCTAATACAATTTCGGTAGTATTGGCTCTGCTCTTGAGGTACACTTATTCATTGCTTGTTCGTTACTCTGCCTTTCATTTTTGTTGATTTTTGCTTTGTAAATTTATTTTAATCTTGTTAATCATTTGTAAATATTGTGATTTGTGCCAATTTTTCAATAAAAACTATAAGTATAAAAAAAAAAGATTTGTCGCAGAGACAAATAGTCAGCGCTGACAAATTTCTTGATTGTGATTGGATGAAAAGTATTATCGCGGACAGTTGCTATGGGAACTGTCGGAAAATGACTCCTTGTTGCTGCGACAAATCTTGATGAAACACCCCTCCTGAAGTCCACAAAAATGGACTAACTTTACACCCAGAAGGTATTTCATGAAGCTTATCACAACAACCAGTTGTCATTTTCCAGACGGTTACCATAGGAACAGCTTGCATAGGTGCGTCTCATCCATAACAAAATCATTGGCTTTGATATGGCTGCTTCATTTTTTTTCCTGCTTCATTTAATACCTTCCTGGTCCAAGTTGTAGGCCATGGACTAAGTCGAATTAACTCACTTCACATTTTGCTGCCTCTTGTGTTAACTATTTCGTAAGCCCAAATAATTAATATAATATTTTGTATTCTTACAGTACTGTAGTTGCTATATTTTGTATCATATTACAGCTTGTAGGAACAGTGATTATTCACAATGGCAGAAAGCGCAGAATTGGCCATCAAAAATAGATTAACCAATTTCAAATGGAAAATTAACTCTAAAAGAGAACTTTCATATATTTGCCAAAATTTCACTTTTCACAGCTTTACTTCCCATCGCCAAATATTAAACAAAATCATTGATACATTGCTTTGTTATTACACACTGTATTATTCAATGTAAAGTTGGTATAAAGAGATTTAATGTATTAGTAATACACTGGAATGATGAAAATACTAATAAAAAATATTTGTTATACACTATAATATTGCATAACACCATCATGCAAAAGTCAGAGGAATGGTGATTACAGTCACACCTCGTTATAAAGAGCACTGATATAACGAGCTCTCATTATAACAGGTAATTTTTCTGGTCCCAACTCTTTGTATTTTATTGTATTTTGACCCTGATATAACAAGGTTTCAATATAAAGAGGTAATTCCTCTGGTCCCAACGACCTCGTTATAACGAGGTTAGACTGTANTAAATGAACCTGTTTATAGAGACCACCTGCTATTAAAGGCTGCTTTTTCTGTCTCCCTTGGGTGGTCTTTATAGATAGGTTTGACTGTAGATGCAAAGTTTATGCATGCCTCTAGCTCTAACACTTGTATAAGGACCTCATTATACTTAGTTTCCACTGTATTATGGTAAACCATTATTATGTTTGCCAGATGCATCATACAACCATGCCATCAGTTAATTGATTGAGAATAATAAGGGCAATGTGGGGGAAGATCAATCACCTACAACCCCCCTCCTCCCTTAATTGGCATAAGCCAGAGGGTATGCAAAATGCCACCTCAAAGTGGTTCGTGTACCTACATTTGTGCAATATTGGTATTGGTTCTATGTATATAGACAATGTATTTGTATTTTTTGTGGGGGGGGGGGGGTGAGCTTATAATTTAAATCTCTTCGGACTACAAAAATCTGTTCAACATGGCCAAAATTTTACTTACAAGATGTTATCAACACATTTATTATATGATATGTTCAAAAATGCTGCATCAACTTAGACAAGTTTGACTTAGGCAGAGTTGACTGTAGTTGTTAGATAATTCTTCTAAATAATATCTTGCAAACATGTTTTTATTCTGAAATAAAATTCAGATGAATATAGATACATATATTTGGTGTGTTTTATTCATACATTTAGTTCTGTTTTTCCCTTTTTTAGGATTTTTCACCTTTGCAGGATGCTCTTTTGGAGCATTCTTAAAAGGTTTTATGAAGAACACGATATAAACTATTTTCGAAAAATTAAGTTAAATGCACATTCAATGCTCATTTGTAATGCTATTGAAATTAAAATAGACTTGTCATTGTTGTGTTCGCAGAGTTGAATATACTGCATACAGATCTATTGTTTGAGTTTGACTTAATTTTTTTGAAATAGTTTATATAGTGTGGAAGGTTCTTTTATAAACATATTCACAACGTTCTTAGAACGTTCTAAAAACGCCCAATGGTTACATTTAGGTTCTTAATACGTCCGAAAAAAACGTTTTCAAGAGAACGTTCTCTGAACGTTTTTTATGAAACGTTTTAAAAATGGTTTAAAAATGGTTTTCAAAAGGTTCTTGAAAGGTTCTCAAAACGTTTATAAACGTTTCTAAAACGTTTTTAAAACGTCCGAAACCTTCCACAAAATAACGTCCATAAAACGTTTTTACGAAAGTTTTAAGAAACGTTTTCAGAACGTTTTAAGAACGTCCGATTGTTAGCTGGGAGTATTGCTGCAACAACATGATGACAATTAGGTTCCGATCGCATATGCATTTAGACCCATGACAGATGCTGAGACTAGATATGCACAGATCGAGAAGGAACTTCCTGCAATCACATTCGCATGTGAAAGATAGTGAAGACAGATCACAAGCCAC
Organism: Temnopleurus reevesii; assembly: GCA_036244855.1. Lineage (NCBI taxonomy): Eukaryota > Metazoa > Echinodermata > Echinoidea > Temnopleuroida > Temnopleuridae > Temnopleurus > Temnopleurus reevesii. The sequence continues at coordinate 36,247 of BQKZ01002571.1, forward strand.
TGATACCTCTGTTTCTCAAGTCACTAAATTAATTCCCTCTAAGGAAACAAAGATTACTTATCAGAGTTCAGAGATATGATCTCAAAGTCTCAAATACCCCTGGAAAGTACATGTACACAGCCGATACACTGTCCAGAGCAGTAGCATCACTTTATTGAGCATTATCCGCATCTCATACGCTGTTTTGGCCCATTGGGATATGTCTGGACCATGAGATATGAGGGTAAACATAGTTTCTTTAAGCAGGTTGCACGTTACACCAATTGCTTCAAGAACATTCGTCTCTCACTAGCTGGGAAGCATCAGTATATGATGGCATACCATTTGAGCACTTCTGGCATGATAAAGTGTGCACTATTTGTCAGTAATGTATTAACTCTTCCTGTGGAAGTACTAGAGGATGATTTGCAGAAAGCAATCAAGCAAAAATATCCCAGTGTTTACCATGTGCAACTAACAAACAAGGCTACATACTATGGTACAGAATATTCGAAAGGAGTTGTCCTAGGACATGGATCAACGGGTGGTTTGCCTGATTTTATTCAAGTGACCCACACTATCATTTTGCAAGGCGAATTGGTTTTCTATGGAAAAGTTCTTTACTCATGGTATAATGAGCATTTCAGATCATATGAAGTGTCCTTCACAAGATCAGTCGTGATTGTAGGTGTTGAAGAGCTGACAGACTTTTACCCATTAGCAGCATATAAAGTTGATGGCAAATTCATGGTGTCTTTGAAAATATTGGTAGGTACTGAGGCTACAAACTTTACAATTTATTCATATCTGTCAAAAAGAGTTGAAAATAACGGTTAGATAATATTTCAATTTTCAGACACTCGATATCTTCCTCTATGAGAGAGTACTGACTGTTTGTGACCAGAGCATCAAAAATATCTTGCCCCAAATTGAGAAAAGATAAGAACTAAATGTAAACCATACCAGAATGATAGATATGACGTAGAAATCAGTTTATTAGAACTTTAAATTTCTGAAAATACAATTTAAAAAAAAACTTTTGCTATTTTTCTTCATAAATAAACCACATACCAGACATCACATTTCTATCAAAATGCATCTGAATGCAGCTGAATAATGTAGAAATGTACAAGAGATGCTTTGAAGTTCAAATCTTCTTTGATTTCTGAGAAATTGGTTTTTGTTATCTTCAAGTGTGTAACACAATGGGGCTTCTCTAATCCCCATTCATAGACCAACTAGCTCTCAATGGGGGTAAACTCTCACTGTCTCAAAAGGAACTGGATTCAATGAAAGTTGAATACTATTGTTCAAATTCAACCAAGGGAAGCATACACAAATCTGTATATTTTTGGCAGAAAAATGTCCAATTTTGAAAACTTGATTTAAAATATGATCACTTTTTTCTCCCCAATATGTTATCTATTTCTTAGATTCACACAGAGGAGCTGGGCTGTTTCCAAGTGGCATCACTTATATTGATTATGTTTTATTGGGACTGCTCTTGATTTTCTTTAGAATTTTTAGAAATCTTTAAAATTATTTTGAAAACATTGTAATTTCAGAATTATTCCAATTACTTGTATATTGTAATTGTCTGATTTTGAGAGAAAAAAAAACTTAAATAAAAGAAACATTAATTTCTCTAAAATGAAAAATGATACGAGCTTCAAACCACATCAGACACAGATTCACACTATTCAACTATATCCAGGTGAATTTTCAGTGACTATCATGACTACAGTTTGTCTCAATACAAATAACAAAACGTGTATATGATACTCGACACTTTACATGCTGTTACACTTCATACTGTATGTCCTGTGTTCAATCCGTGCCAATGTTGCCTATGCCGGGGAGCTTAGTCGCAACCATCTGCATGCAATGCTAGATTTTTGTTTCAAGTACTGACTTCATTGCTCAATGTCTTGTTTCTTTTGCAGATGGATTACACGCTGAGAGTACTCGTGGCAGAAGATGATTGCAGGAAGGTAATGATCTCTAAAAGCGAAGCGGAAGACATTGAGTCATTGACATTGGCATTGTCTAAAAAACTGAATGTGAAGTATGAGTTTCGTTTACAATATCAGGACAAGGACTTCGGAAATGAGCGTATCAACCTTACAACAATTACAGATGTTGAAGATAAGTCAACGTTAAAAATCATACGAACCTCAGTGTTGGACAGTGATAATCTGGAGTCTATTGATGAGTCACTTCTATGTGGGACATTTTTGACAAGCACAAGCAATGAGTTGGACAGCACTGCAGGGTCATCAGTGGCATCAGATGCCGATACCCTTTCGGTTACAAGTTCGGATCATGATCACGGTGTAAAGATTCCTTGGCCTAAGGAATTCGTAATTCCCAAATTTAGCTTAAATACTGAACTGAAGCTAGAACAAGGGAATCATGAGTAGTACAAGAGAAATGGTACGCATATTTCTACCTCTGGCATCAAACATGACATTCTTGATATATTGGCTGAAGCCATTCACAAGCACAAGGCATACCCTACAGATCAGCAGGTGGAAGAGGTCGCTCGAGCACTTGTAAAACTTCATCCGTGCCTCAAGGAGCAAGGCTCGCAGAATGGGTTCTACGGGTGGAAGATATCCCTTACATTCAAAATGGGGAATTACCGGTCGAAACTCCGCTCACTTGGATTTGCTGAGCTTACTGCAAACAGCCTTAAGAGAAAGAATGAGGGAGACGGAAAACCTGCCAAAAACATCAAAAAACCTAAAAGAGCGGAAGTAAATTACCTGCCCAATGTGCCTCCAGAAGAAACGGACGAATCGTTGGAACTGCTTCGGGAAACGCTTCACAATGAAGTGAAGAAGAAGAACAATACGAAGACAGTCAGTGAGCTGATGAAAATAACGTTTCCACTCAGAAGGAAAGACATTGTAGTAGCCCAGGCCATGGTTGCAGACATTTGCGAAAGATGGCCAGCTTTGTGCAACGAGTCACAGGTAAGACTCTAAAAGTGTTCTAAAAGTTTCTAAAAAGTGTTTTTTTTTTCTTTTGAGAGGATTGCTCTGCTGCAAATTACATACTATTTTTTTTCTTCATGATTCATTCATATTTAATCAAGTTATTGAAAAAGGAAAAAAATGATTTGCAGTACGGCAAGCCTCTATAAAGACCCTATTTTAATTGTCAGGACTAAGTAGTTGCTGGCAATGTTCACACTGAATTGCTCATGTGCTATCCATAAGGGCGAATCCAGCGTCTGCGAAGACAAAATATTTAGGGGCCGACTTTATGTGACCAACAAAAAGGCGCCCCCGATTCTTTCATTTACGATGGGGCTGGATCCGCCTACATGTATGCATCAACACAAATATGGGAG
>BQKZ01002572.1:0-11666 GCA_036244855.1 Temnopleurus reevesii
TAAAAAGTGGTAGAATTATTTTTACTGATCCATCGCTGAAAAACAGACCATATAGATTCTAAATTTATCAATTCTTGTCCGATCAGAGAAGTTCCGAGCTTGGTTAGTACTTGTATCGAATCCCACCCGTCGTCATAATTTGTCTTTGTCTTTCTTTTTCCTTTACTTTTAATTTGCTGCCCCGTGTTTTTCTTCTCATTCACTTTTACTTGTCGTTTTTTTTTCATCTGTATTATCATTATTATCATGATTATTAGATTCGCAATATGTTCTGTTCAACTTGCGTCGAGGTGCGAGCGGGGTGACGGAAGTGAAGAAAAAAAAAATTCAACTTTATTTGCCCCTAAAAGAAAATATTGGTTTTAGATGATATTTTGCAACCCTTTGTTTTTGCGCTGTCTACTGTTGCCAAGTAATTCTGCGCAAGTGACATTACAATATGATTACTTCAAGGGGTAGGCAGAAGGGGGGGGGGGCAATGTCCTGGTAGGGGCTCCAATGGGAATAGGAAATTTTGAACTCTTATGCGTCGTTAGATGGCGCCACACTAGATTGCGCAAGCAGTACAATATCAATATTTTCATCTGTCTATCGCTGAACCGCACACCCGCCACTCATTATGACAGGTGATCATTGTTGGTCAGGTATAATTAAAGGAATAATTATATAAATTAGATAGCAGATATTCCAGCAATAGTTTTCATATTAGCATTAAAATGAACTATTGGTGGTTTGGATGAGTTCCACGAGATGCCAGGAATTGGTCCAGATGGGATTTTAGGGTCATTTTTTCAGTCTTGTGCAAAACTCCATATCCCAACATGGTTCCAGTCAATTTATAGGTAGTTCAATTTTCAGACCCTTTTCTGAGAGAATGAGCTGAAAGACCACCTTTCCTATTTCATGGAGATGAAGGAAATAAGATGATCTACTAACACTTCAAGTCTGAATGTTACTGTTCCTAGCACTTATTTTTGATGATTTTTTTTTTATACATGAGCCAATAGGAGTATAATTAGTGATGTGCGACCTAATGCCCCGGTCACATAGGACCCCGTAAGCAGCACGATTCACCCGGACTCTTTGTTAATTCACACTTAACTGCCTCAGAACAACGAGTCAGGGTGAATCGTGTTGCTTCCGGGGTCCTATGTGACTGGGGCTTATAGATCAAGCAAGCCAGTCTAAATTTCTTCGCGCTCCCACCAGTGGTGAGGGACTTACGTGACCCTCGTCTTAAAAAAACATGTGTCAACAAAGAGGAAATCTTCGCCCAAAAACGCTGACAATCAAAGAAAAAGACTATATTGCTCTTATGAGATATTACAAACTATTGTACCCCTTTTTGACTACTTTTCAAGCATTTTGAGGTGATAAGAAATTAAAAATCTCAACTTAATCGAATAACTGATAAACATGATTTCGCCAAATAGTTGCCATGACAATATGTAGTATAATGTCGGAGATAAAATGTTAGGAAAAGTTACATAATTTGAGGGTAATGGAACCAAGGATATAAAAGTGATTTGCAATCATGTTTTAAGCCGGGGAACACTGTGCCCCTCTTGCTTCTTTATTGTTCGGTTTAAAGCGCGTGATTACAAAACACAAAACGGTTAACCAGTACCTAACATACAATAATTGCCATATGCTGATATGTCTATGCATGTCGATTAATTTCAACACAAAGATTTCAAATTAATTTCATTAAATGTTCGTTTGTTTAGCTCTTTCTTTTTCATTTTTCCCAGTCACGTGGAACCCACAAAGCAAATAATACGATTCATAACAACCCACCTGCTTCATGTTGAACGCACCTACGCAATTAATAAGTAGATGAATATCATTTGTATTTACATTTTCTTTTTGTGGGATGGGCGCGCCATTGTCGATAAATGTTTTCTTGACAATTTGCCAACTTACTATCATCATCTTCACATTAACGATTCTATCAGGAGCCAGTTGCTAAGAATGGTCTTAGCTATTTTCTTATCCGCTTTTCTGTCTCCGGAAGGCATTCTAGTTATCTCATTGACAAGTTCATTGGCAGCGAGTTACTCCACATCGGGAGCTGTCTTAAACTTTGGCAACGAGCACGCTAGCACCCCTTCGTAGAACAGATCTACGAAAAGCTCAACTCAGTGAAGATACATGTATCTTTAAAAGATGTCCTGTATCAATCTTGTCTCGGCTTTGAGCAACCGGCCCCTGGGTCTCTGAATTTCAATGGGAAATGATAAATTTATATTCATGGAGGATCGCGCGTATTGGTGGTACAAGTCCTCTTTTCTGTAAAGTAAGGATAATAGGGTGACAACGCTGGCAGGGCGGCCACCGAGGGGTATGCACATTCCCATAGATTTGCATGTATTAACTGCAAAAAAAAAGGAGGATGCACCCCCCCCCTCCCGTCCCTTGTATATTAGCTACGCCAATAGATTCATATTCTTTTCTTTCTTTTTTTTAAAGAAATGGTATAAACGCACTCTGCTATAACTGTGAAAGAACCAACCAACCCTGAGTTTGGTTGCCGAAGGAATGTATTCTATTCAACATGTTCATTGAGCCTTTGTGACTCAATGCCGCGCCTTTTCACGGGCTTGGAAAACCTTTGTGTTGTGGTGCGAGTTCTTTTCATTTGTTTGGGAAGAAAAATAGTGGTGGAGGGATGGCATGAAAAACTGAAAAGAAAAGAGAGGAGAGAAAGAGAGAAAGAGAGAGGCAGGGTGAAAAGGAGAAAATCGAATGCATTCGATACCTTGCCAGGTCGAGTATTGTATCGTGTTTCAACTGTAGTGTCTCATGATATATATTTTCTCTTCTGATATTTCTGAAATATATATTTACTAGGAAATGAAATCGCATGAATACTATTCACAGGATTAACATCGAACATATGCAATATGTTGACCAAGTCTTCTGTTGGAAAATTAAATCTCCATGGATTGTGTCAAATTATTTGACTTCGGATGATAGTTTCTTTCTCATGCATAGCTATTGTTCATAAACCGATTGGAATACAATATCATGGGACTCCACAGCCAGCATGCCTGACAACTGAATCATCTTTGCGAACTGTAACGTGAGTATAAATGTTACCATTTCGTTGTATTCTTCTCCTCATTTCTATCTTAATGCGACCAAATCAGTTAATTAGATATCGTCGATATATGCATTATCATATTCCGTATGCAAAATATATAAGTACATTTTCTTCTGTCAGATATGACTGGAATTAATTCATTGAACCGTGTAAAGTGTGAAGTGTAATCATCAATTGAAAAAAAAAGGAATTGAGTTTACAGTATACTAGTATATAGGATGAGATATGTGTGGTGTTCCTACGGTATATTAGGTTATGCAAAGATTTAGCAAGAGGTCTAAGAATAGCCCAAATAACAATAGGCGAGAGCGAAGAAATATAAACATCGAGTTGTAGCCAAATCATGCATGTGTACAGGCTCGTATAAAGATTCTATTCAGAACCACAAGAAGCGGACATATTCCTCCCTTTATATCTGTTTCAGTTGCAGTTTTCAGCTTCAGTTTAGTTTATTTTCATGTCCGATCAAATAAAAATATAATACAAAAAATCAATTATAAAGTTCCAAATAAATCATGATACTTAGATCAATTCATACATTAAAAGTCAACATGGGATACAATAGTAACAATAGTAACTTCGTTAGTAACAAACGAAGTAATGATGGGACTGGAAATGGAGGGGTCTACTTAAAAGCAGAGCTTGCAGAGTGTATACCCCTAAAAATAAAGAAAATAATAAATGTGTATATAGATATCATTATCATTATTACATATTATACGTATAATACACGTGTCCATACACAGTACATATTTAAATATAAGTATCCATAGACACACAAACAAGTAATACACAATATTGAGACAGGATAGAGAAACAGGACAGTTACAAATCTACAGTTTAATACCTCTAAAACATTGAGGAACAATAAAAGTTCGATACCCTTTGCCAGGAAGAATTTGAAGACAATCAATAGTATTGAGATTAATAGTGATATTATAATCACATCAATTAGCTCGATGCAATTCAATAAATTCATTTTCATAATTTAGACAGTGTAAATACATAATAAGTCATAAAGAATGAAAATAAGGAATATATCTATTGTGTCGTATTATATCAATAGTATAAGGCTTTTCATAAAAGTCAATATTTCAATGCAAGTATTTAGTATGAAAATAAATGAAAAAAGGTCAGCAAAGAAACATAGTCAGTTAAAAATGGCCCCTGGAAAGAATATCGTATTGCATATTCATGCTTCCATTTCTTAGGGATTTTCGTAGTGCGGTGCAAACGGGGGTCCTACAGTTTCTCTACTCCCGTCTATCCTCCCAATCCCCACCCACAGCTAAGCCCCCGTCCCTCATCGTATACGGCACCCATCACCCCCCCCCCCTTCACACTTCTTCATCGCCGCGACCAGTAACTTGAACAATGTTTTGAAGTGACTTTTCACGCCCTATATACACACTAGACATCTCTGAACGAGCCTATAATAGGGCAATATTTCTCCGTTTGGGTGATATGTCACTTCTTGACGTCCAACAATAGCTTTGTTTTCCTTACCACCTACAGGAGATATGGAAGAAAGGCAGACTCACACCCTTGCGTTTTTTTAGCCTGCGTCGGCCCGGCGGTTTTTTTTTTTAATGTTTTGGTCTTTTTTTAAATTAAGAACGCTCTCCCATACGCGAAGCAGACGTTGGACTGACATTGGGCTTGCACTCAAGGAGCGTACGCTGAGCGTTAGTACACCGTACGACTCGCGTCTTTGTGCGTCAAGAGAGCGTTTCTTAATTTAAAAATAGGCGGGGCCGACGCAGGCTAAAAACGCTATCGATGGGTGAGAGATTTCCAATCAATCTAACGATTGATATCAATCATTAGTCTGTGGCAAATCATGTAGAAAAGTTTGCAAATGATTGTGTCTCTTCTATTCTTTTTATTAATTTATTTATTCACCACTTGTGGGTTGGATTGCCATGTTCAGCCGTCGGCTGGTTTTCAAAGGAGCCCTGGAGTGTGCACTGTAAAGACTTCAGTAGCCTGGAACATGGGCCGTGCTTCACTGCACATTAACATATTTAATTTTTGTTTAAACTGGTTAATGTCTTCTTTGTATTGTATTTTCTTTCAAATCACATAAAAAAGACATTGCACATTTTACAAAGACATAATCAATTGTAGTGATTAAGAAAATCTCCATATTTGAATAGATTGCACAGAAAAATGGCCGGCTTAATGACCCATTCTGCGTCATAAAACGTATGACTCTGATCTCCTTAAGGGTCCAGGTACAAAATATTTGATAAATTATTAAAATAATGCTGACTTTTTATTAATATAAAGATAAAGGAATCTAGACGACAAGGCTATAATAATATAGTTCATTTACTTGGGTTTATAATGTCCTAATCGAGTACTGTTCCCCGCTTCTTCCCCCTCTCTCCCTATATCTCTCCTTCTTTCTCTCTCTCTCTCTCTCTCTCTCTCTCTCTTTCTCTCTCTCTCTCACACACACTCTCTCTCTTTCTTTCACTCTTTCTCTCTTTCTCTCTTTCTCTCCCTCTTTCACTCTTTCTCTCTTTCTCTATCTTTCTCTCTTTCTCTCTTTCACCTGCATGATATAGACCAACATGGCTGATGATACAAGGACAAATCATTGGGGCTGGAAAGGAAGCAACGACCAGGATCGATCAAGAAGGGCCGAGATCAATGATCACGATGGAACAAAGGACACACCGGGCGTCATCTATCGCAAAAAGACTAATGATCAAAGACGACGACGGGAGAAGATGAAGAAGAGATGGAGCGTACGGCCCGACGTCAACCTCGTGTTGGTACCTCGAGGGAAACAGTGTAAGATTCTTGCAGCCGTCATCCTCATCTTCTTCGGGTTGTTCCTTGCCGTCGCAGGATTGGTCCTCCTCATCATCCTCAAAGACATTTCTGCAGTGCTCTGGGGTGTTGGTATTGGAATGCTTGTCATAGGGGTTGTGATACTCATTGCTGGGATGCTCTACATGTTGTGCAAATGTTGCTTTAGGACCTCGACAAGATACAAGCAATATAAAGCACAGTTCAAATCAGGTGGGAAGTTTGAAGTGACGGATGCGTCAGAACAATCAACTGAAATGAAAGGACCGTTACCGCGACTAACCGATGAGAGACATCAAAGCGGTAGCTACCGCGGTTATACCAGTGAACAACCGTCAAACATGACATCAAGGACGTATGTAACCGCCAATGACCAGACACTAGCCACTCCCAAATCATCAACACAACAAGACTCGACCACGCAATGGAGGACACCGATGGGCTACCGACCTATGGAAGTGACTGTCCTGTCTGACTACACGAAGGGCATGGAGACGGTGAACGAGCAGGATATCGACCACGGTGTGGTCACCGGAACGGAACGAAACGGAACGCAAGGCAGAGACACATCGGCACAGGATCAAACAGATATGGACACACTCAGAGATGATTTTGACAAACTGGAAGAGGCCCTCCGTGAGTTAGTCATGAAGTAAGTTTGTCTGGCTATGACCTAGCGATTGACTGTTTTTCCCTTAAGCATGTTAAGGCAGACTCACACCTTTGCGTTTTTTAGCCTGCGTTGGTCCAGCGTTTTTGGAAATTAAAAAACGCTCTCTTGACGGACAGCATACGCAAATCAGACGGTGGACGTTCGGCGTACGCCGACCGTCAGTCCACCGTATGACCTGCGGCTTTGTGTATCAAGGGAGCGTTTCTAATTTCCAAATACGCTGGACCAAAGCAGGCTAAAAAACGCAAAGGTGTGAGTCGGCCTTAAAGGGGAACCTATCCCAGAATTATCGCTTTGTCAGAGAATGAAGAAAAATTAGATTTGCAAGCTGTGGAGATTCCGGTTATAATTATGAATTTTCAAATCCTTAAGGAAACGATTCCTACCCCTGACGGGAATCGTGAATTTTTCCAAATACTTCCCATTTATTCTGTATAAAATGTTCACATTCGTTTATTTCAGAAAAGTCAACAGAATTATTTTTCAGGTACAATATGCCTTTCTCAATTCTACATCTATTTTTAGAAAGACTCATAAATTTTTGATCCCTTATTCTAAATTTTAAATACATTATCAAAATCTCTTTATACAAAGTGAATAAAGAGTTGTCTACTAGTTCCTCACAGATTCAGCCAAAAGTTGCCGACCGAACGGATTCCCGTAGTCGCAGGGATCGTGATGCCATCGCAGATTTGAAAATGCATAACTTTTTAACGGATTGTCGATTTTGCTCAAATTTTTACGTTATTTTCTTTTTTCTTTTTCATTCATTGAGGCATTGTATTACAGGGGGTAGGTTAACCATTGATCGTTTTAAAATCTTACTACAATTCACTCAAAAATAACTTGATGAAACAAAGAGCGTAATATTTTTTTTTGGTTTGGCAATTAAGAATAATGTTTGTACCTTACCTAAAGAAGTTTTAAAATCTATATCATTTTTCGACTACTCGGAATTAAAATTCATAGTGATTTGCTTTAAGATTCTCAGTTGATCGCTAGGTGTGACTGCAGTGATAGCTTCCAATGACATCTTCATCTTATTTTGCAAATGTTATTATGCTTTAAAGGTATATTGCAATAAAGTTTGATCATTGGCAAATCATCTACAAATCAGTATGGTAGATGTATGGTACATTCACATAGGAGTGAACATGGAATAGTTAATTTAAAGTCGTTACTAATCAAAATGATCATCAAGTATAAACTGCACGGCATAACGAAATAGCACCAATGTCAAGTTTAATTAGAGCAATCTCACTGAGTTGTTTTACAATGTTATATGTTTTTCTTCTAAAAAGCAATTATTTATCTTCTCGCTCAAGGAAATCAATCCACCTAGGTCATTCCCTCCAGGTTCTTAACTGCAATGGATCATCTGGCTTAACGTGTAGTGTGGTACACTGATAGCTCTGCAGACTGTGCGTGTTGAAATTGCAGCCAGGCTATGTCGATGAAGTTCAAGTTTAAAAAATTACAAATTTCCAAACTTGTACTGTAAAACCTGACAATAATGATGAATGACAGTTGCCCTTGCATGAGCTAGACAAAATTGGCGAAACGGTTGTTTGATGGCATGAAATGATAATGAACATGTATTGGAATTTATGTATCTTCTTTCTTTCATTCTTTAATTTCTTCCCAAAGCAAAAGCGGCGAAAGGGAAAGAGAACTTACGCATTTAATGAGAGAACCTGTGGACCATTCAACACCCGTTGATCACGGACGAGCTATCAACCACAGACCAGTAGCAAACCAGTACGTCTCAACACCAATCAACCATCGGATACCTGCCCAACAGTACACAGACCACAACCTGCATGCAGACCAAGGGATACATACAGAACAGAGGGTGCAACAAGTACCTATCATGGTAGAGAGAGAACCTGAGGTGCGCTCTGTACCCATTGTGATGGTAGAGGGGGAGCACAGAGCCACCCCTCCTACCAATCCCATACCACCCTCCTATGATCAGGTGCTAAGGAACTATCGGACCTACTCGAGATCTGCCTCACCGACAAGGCTCATGGAGTCAGATCTTTGACTCGTTGACTAGTATAGAACCAGATAGTCCATGGGACATGCTACTGTTAAGACAAGTCCAACATATTGTTGAATTGTTTACATTATGATGATCATAATAATAAGTCCATTTATATAGCGCAATGACTATATACATATTCTCTGCTGCACTTGATACAACGTACCATATTATTACACTGGCTATAACTGCAGAGCAAGCCAATATAGGCGCTCAAGCATTCAAAGGAATAAATTCCTGCCAAGTACCCATTTTTCACCTGAGTTGAGTGCAGCACAGTGTCGATGGATCTCTTGCTAAAGGAAATTAACGGCATGGGTAGGACTCGAACCACGGGCCTCTGCATCAAAGGCGAGAGTCAGAGCCACTACACCACGACATCCACCAGAAGCCGGACATAATATGTTTAAACCAATTGTTGTGTCGGAAGAATATCAAACTTGCTGATCATAGGTTTGACATATTTTAACCAATAATTATGTTGAAGCTTTGTTCCCTTGTACTCTGGTATGCTTTTACCTAACTATGTTGTAAGAGATGTATCAATTTTGATGATTGCCATGAATACCAGAGATGTATATACTTTTCATCAGTACTTGTTAAATTAAATTATGACCACTTTCTTAAATACCCTTCTTAATCAACTCTTTTATTTGATATTGCCTTGTATAATTGTAGATGTGAAATTATGAATCCAGTTTGCAATATTTGGTGCTAAACCTGGAAAGTTTTAGTAAGTTTTTAAAGTTGTTCAGGTGATTTGTTGTGCATTTTGGCTAAGCGTGAAATAAGTTGTCAATTGAAATGATGCATGACATAAAACATGCTGAGGAGGTAAATATAGAACATAAGCCGTATCTTTAGTATTTTTTTAAATTTGATTTCAAAATTCGTATTCAGGATGAAGAAGTAGAGGATCAGTACAGTTGTTATTCATCATGGTCCTGAAATGATAAAGCGATAATTATTCAACATAATTTCTGTATACATTATGGAATGTAGTTAGCTTACAAATAGGTAAAATGAAAATTAGCATATCTAGGATAGAAAGAAAAAGAAAGAAAAACAGTTGTGCATTCATGAATCGAAATGAAGTATTCGGATCAAAATTGTGAACCTTTGGCAGATGTTGAGTTAAAGTGAAGAAAATGAGCTTCTGACGTCTGAAACACTATTAATAATGTTATCCTATCATATATTTATTCATGTTTTGTTACACTTACCTGAATTTGCCTGTTTTGTTTCTTACTTTTAATGCGATTCGGTGCGTTCATGTACTTTTGTCGATTGTGGTGCATAGGTCAGCATTTGCTCTTTTCTGCTATTTTGAATTGGGTTGTGCAACTTAAAACATTCATCTCGCAAATTTTACTTGATTCAACATGGTCAATGTTAGTGGATGCAGGGTGTATCTCCCTTAATATTTAAGAGTGTTATTATAAAAAGTAAAAGAACAAGGTTCACCATTGACGTTATATTTACCGAATACAAATTTTTGTCTCCTTATTTGTTTGTGTATGTGGGTGACGATGTGGTCGAGTACGAGAGAACACCGGATGAACATGCTAGGCGGGAAAATGGTGATGGTACTCAGTGATGGTATAATGATGATGACAAAGAAGCAAAATAATACGATGAGGATGAGGATGAGGATGAAAATGACAATGATTGTGATGACGATGATGATGGTGATCATAATGATGGTGGAGATGACGACATAGATGATGATATACATGATGAGTATTATGATGATTATTATGAGAATGATAATGATGGTTGTGGCGATTATGCTTGTGGTGATAATGCTGATGATGAAGATGATAGTGGTACAGGTCGTTAGGATAATGATGATGACGATGATGGTGATAATAAAGTAGAAAAACAAGGATTGGAGGAAGAAGAAAGACAGAAAGAAAGGAAGAAAGAAAGAAGATAATGATGATTGTGGTGGTGGTGATCATGGTGCAGATGGTGAAAAAAAGAAGGATGATGATGATTAATTAGATGATTGTGATGACTTTATTGAGGATGATGAAGATTATGATGATGGTGATTATATTGAGGAGTGTATTGATGATGTTGATTATGATGATGATGATGATGATGATGATGATGATGATGAAATTCGTGATGATGATAGGCCTAATGATAACTATGACGATGATTATGATGATGATTGTGGTGGCGGTACGTGGTGATGGTGATGACGATAATGATGGTGGTTGTGAGTACGAAAAAAATCTGAACGTAGATCAGAAACGCTTTATTGTGCTTGGCAAGAAAGTCCATTTTTGTTTTTCATTAGCTAAGTATCTAGGATGTATTTAGGAATTTCCTGATGCTACCACTTTTATTTACAGACTGGAGATGTGTGGCTCAGTGGTTGAGTGGTTGTTTCATGAACGGAATGTCGTGGGTAGGATCCCCGGCAGAGTCATACCAAATATTTTTTTTTCAATGGGACCATCTGCCTCCTGCCATTTTTTTGCACTTGGCAATTAAAAATGTTGAAGGATAATAAAAACCGTTGGGGAATTAGTAATCAGCTGAAAGTGGTCATGATGGGTAAATAATAGATATCATAACTATCATATTTATTATTAGTTTTCTAGCATTCTATCCATGAAGATCATCCGAGCTGTTCTTCAGAGGCATCTGCTTTGATCTTCAGTATTTTTTGTTCTCTTATGTTCTCAGTATCAATACTTAATCTATACCTTATCTGTGGCGAATCCAGGATCTCTCCAACAGGCGATACTTCTCCCCTTCCCCTATTGTGGAAAGTTTGGCCCTTAAAGGGGAATTACATCCAGACAATAATGTATGGTCAATAAATGAAGAAAAATCAAATGAATAAACTGTGAAAATGTGAGCAAAATCGGATTATCCGTTCAAAAGATATGAATTTTCAAAGTTATCATTTCCACCTGTGCTGGGCATCCTTGAATTGGCATGCGTATAGCTAATTAGCATAATCTGTGATGTCATACATGGAGAACTCTTTATTCACTTTGTATATAAATTTATTGAAA
>BQKZ01002572.1:23383-44517 GCA_036244855.1 Temnopleurus reevesii
ACGGAGCAGCTATGTGCTCAGTCGGTATTGCCATCGGTTTTATTGGTGTCTTTTTACTATGGAAGTTCAAAAATCAGAGCTCCACCGTTGTGTCAGTGAACGGAACGACCACGGTACGGAGCGCGTCTGTCGTGAATGTATGTCATCAACAACAAACTATGCGTTCACACAGTTTTGTTAGCGTTCGGCAGAGTTCGACTAACGTACAGCGGACGAGCAGTATGACGCACATAAGAGACCAAGGGGTATTGGGATGGGGTGGTGCTCCCACATCGCAGCCTGTTGATAACGGATGGATGACAAATGGTGGTGGTCAGCCTCCTCCTCATCATCCTCCTCCGCAAGGAAGCTACACACAACCCGGAGGATACTCGCAACCCGGTGGGATGCCGCCTTCAAATTATGGTGGAGCACCGGCACAGCCTGGCTATACTCAACCTGGAGGTTACACCCAACCGGGAGGTTATCCACAACCGGGAGGCTACTCTTACCCCGTAGAGCACCAGGGGTAAGTTGGGGTGATGTAACCTATTTTTCATCATCATTGTCATGATGAGCATTGACCATGGCTGTCAGTGACATTAAGATGGGCCCTCATCACAATTGTATTTGTCTTATCGTTACGATCAAGTTTTACAATTATTACCATCATGATTATCATTATCATCACCACCATCTCCATCACCACCACCACCAACATCATCATCTTCATCATCATCATCATCATCATCATCATCATCATCATCATCATCATCATCATCGTCACGTTCACCATCATTGCCGCCATTATATTTATTGTCATCACTATCGCATTCGTCACCAATATAATCATCATTATTATTATCACTATAATCACCATCATCGCCATCAACATAATGATCATCATCATCATCATCATCATCATCATCATCATCATCATCATCATCATCATCATCATCATCATCATCATCATCCTTACCGTCAACACCACCTAAGTATCTCTACCCCTATCATTATCCCTACCCAGCGCCGATGCTGGGATACATTTCAAGCCTTACCACCTACAATGGTGGTTCCAATATTCAGTATTTATAATGCAAATTATTGTTTTGTCTATTTTTCTTTCCTGCATTTGTTGCAATTTACAGTATTATTTACAGTGAGGTTTCAATAAAAGCAAGTTAAATCAAATAAAATAGAAATATCCGGAGCCGATATTTTTGTATGATTCGAACGAAATCAACATTATGATCAATTGGGAAATCTGGAAGGGGCACCAAATTCTGCTAGTTAACAGGGCACTAAAAGGGAACTCATCTCATGGAGGATGATGATATTTGCTGCGATGGGGCGCCAAAGCCCCATCCTCATCCTAATATTAGTTCCTGGACACGGGCATGACATTGAATGACATTTTGGTGGAAGGACGAAGAACCTGAAGTATAGCCCCGGACACATAGGGCCCCGGAAGCAACACGATTCAACACAACTCATTGTTTGCAGGCAGCTAACTGTGAATTGAACAAAGAGGTCGTGCTGAATCGTGTTGCTTCCGGGCTTCTATGTGACCAGGACCTTACCCATGTATTCATCAAGGTTTAGGACATTTGTAACAAGTGTCATTTTGATGTGTTATATTTACAGAGGTACTAATACAGCAGGTGGATTCACGCAGCCCTCCGGACCGCCACCAGGTGGATACAGTACATACCCTGCAGGACCAGCATCGGGTCCTGGTCCATCATCTTACCCTGAAGCACCCCCGTCATATGATGATGCAGTCAAGCGTGAATCCAAGACATAGAAAAGCAGATAACGCCCCGGTCGGGTCCCCGAAGCATGCACGAATCAACACGACTCTCTGTTCTGAGGCAGTTATCTGCGAATTGACAAAGAGTCGTGTTGAATCGTGTTGCTTCCGGGTCTCTAGGTGACCACGGCCTAATGGTGAAAGTAGACTGCTAACAGTGATCCGAGTTTAACAGATTTATAAAGATAAATTCATGGAGGATACTTTCACTGGAATTACAGCAAAAATGTTCTTCAGAGAGACTTTGTGAATGTCTGTGTAAGTGCAGAGTTCAACAACCATTTCAGCCGCATATCAGGACAGTTTCTCCGAGGGCAGCTCCAACAAAGGACAAAATACCCGCGGACAATATCCCCGACGATAACTGCTCCCGAGGATGATTGCCTGAGGTCAGTTCCCCCAACTGATGCGAAAGTAGACTGCAAACAGTGATTTGAGTTGAACAGATTTATAAAGATAGATTCATAGAGGATAGTTTCACTGGAATTACAGTAATTTTTTCTTCTATAGAGGTACTTACTTTTTCGTTCTTTGGAGAGATTTTGTAAATTTCTGTGAAAATTCAAGCAATTTAAACAACCTTTTCAATAGCCTATCAGGACATCTCTCCTGAGGACAGCTCCAACATAGGACACAATTCCCGCGGACGATATCCCCGACGCATAATTCACCTAACCGATGTTTTACTGGATTTTATTTCCAGGGGCTCATCTCCGTAGTCAACGAACTCGAAAGAATCGTCATTGGGAAGATTGTTTCAAAACACAGTTATTTCAATCATTATAAATGTATAATTTATAAATATGTAAATAAAATATATGACCTTAATTTTTGTTTTTATTAGTT
Source organism: Temnopleurus reevesii (assembly GCA_036244855.1). Taxonomy (NCBI): domain Eukaryota; kingdom Metazoa; phylum Echinodermata; class Echinoidea; order Temnopleuroida; family Temnopleuridae; genus Temnopleurus; species Temnopleurus reevesii. The sequence continues at coordinate 26,019 of BQKZ01002572.1, forward strand.
TGTCTTGTTCATGTATTGGAAAATTGTGTCAAGGCACAGCATAGCAAAGAAGGGGATGGGAAGAGATGACAGTGAGAAACAGAGAGATGAAGAGAGAGGAAGAGAGAGAGAGAGTCTGTGTTTGTATGAGCGCAAATATACGAGTGTGTATGTGTGTACTGTGTGTGTGTGTAGGTGTGTGGGTGTGACTGTGCCTTGTATGTGACTGTATGTGACTGTGTGTGCTTGTGTGTGTGTGTGTGTGACTGTTTGTGTGTGTATGTGTGTGTATGTGTGTGTGTATGTGTGTGCGTGTGACTGTGTGTATGTAACTGTGTGTGACTGTGTGTGTATGTGTGTGTATGTGTGTGCGTGTGACTGTGTGTATGTGACTGTGTGTATGTGACTATGTGTGTGTGTGTGTGTGTATATATATCTAGGGGAGGAAGAGAGAGACAACGGGAAGGTATGCAGGAGAGGTATATGTCAAAAGATATACAAAGATAAAGTAAAAAGATGTAAAAACGTAATTGCAAAAGATCTTGATTGAATCCTGGTGAATTAGATGGTTCCAAGAACGATTAATTTGTTCCAAAGAGAACATATGCCCCAATCACATAGAAGGAGGCAGTTAACTGTGAAATTGATTGATTGAATCCTGCTCAATTAGATAATTCCAAGAACGATTTATTTGTTCCAAACAGAACATAGGCCCCAGTCACATAGAAGCCCAGAAGCAACGCGATTAAAAAAAATGAACTCATTGTTCGGAGGCCGCTTAACTGTGAACTTGACAAAAAGTCGTGTTCAATCGTGTTGCTTCCGGGCTTCTATCAATACGGATTAACGTCACATCGTTAAATTCTCCTCATTCATTATATAATATCATTTCCAATCTCAAAACGTACCAATGTACTGTTTTCCCATCGCATCATGTATAAACACGTTGGTAGATTGGAGGTTCTGTGATCCGGTTACATACGAAAGAGAAATAATAACGTCCAACTGGAGCTGTTCAGCGGCTGCCATGATTTAATTGGGCAAAAGAATGAAGCAATTATCACTTTTATTTCATTATTTTGGAAATCTAAATATTAGAATGTCATTTTGTTGGTACAATTAGAAGAACTCAAAAATTGTCAGCAGAAATGCATTAATTCATTTATCTATATATGTATCGACTTTGATATACCTATGCACGATTTAGCTTTTCACCAAAACAGACCTGGAAAAAGGACTTAATTTTATATCAAGCAATGCAAAAAAATACAGGGGTCATAAAATTAAATCGATTGATACGATTGAACGCGTGATTTGCAAATATTGAGTGAAATACAGGAAAATTGCATGAAAAATAAAAAGAAACCAACCAATGAAATTAATTGGGCACGAGTATAAAATGATGTAACATTTGTTTAAAAAAAGACATGTATAAATTGGATTTTTTTTAAACCCCACAAATTTGTCCGGTTTGGTTGCACATTGATTTACTAAATGACTTCTGTTCTTTGCAGTGGTCGCGCGCCCTCTATCATCCATTTCGTTCTTCGATTTAATTCCCCTTCGATTTGACCTATGATGCCATTTAAATTGTCCCATCCAGGGTACTCTGAACATGCTGAACTTGAGGTACAATTATTTCCAATTGCTGTATTGATAGTATAATGTATATAAGTTGCTAAATAGCCTGCTATAGTATTATATAATGTATCAAGTATTAATTTCCCATTCAAGTTGATTTCAACAAGCATAAATTTTAATATACAGTAACTTATTTTTCTTCATTTAAGCCTTTTCTTTACATTTGTTCATATTCTTTTCCAGGAGCGTGTGGAAAAAAAATAATACAAAATCATGTTTTGTGTCTTTGTGAAGAAAAGTACTTCGATTACTGATGGGGCTACCGTGTCAAAATAAGACGTAATAAACAAATAAATTAATAAATGAATTATTCCCAATGAAGACATTTTCATGAATAGGTAGGATAACGATTCTCGCGGTATTCCATTTTAGAGGGGGTGGGGGGGGGGGGGNAAGATACTTACCCATTTAGGACTGAATTCTTTGGGAAGATTCATATAGGATTGTGCGTTATTGTGCAGCTCAAAGTCGAAAGAGGATTTGCTGAAAATCAAAATGCATTTTTATTTCTTCGCGGACATCAACGTCATTTGGCAGCGCTTCGTATTTGTAAATGTCACGATTGATTTCTAAACAAGCCTGTCATACAAAAGCATTTGAAATCAGTTTTCAATGGGCCTACCTACACGGTCAAGGTGCTGTCTCAAGGGACAGAGAGCTATAATAAGACGATGATTAAACACCGAGGTAGCACGTGACCCAAAGAAAGGAAAAGGGTAAATTGTATAACCTCATATAGACTATATAGTATTGTGATAGTCGAGCGGTATTGGAATTTGGAATTTATTCATTTGAACGTCATTGACATGTACAGCCAACATTTTGTTCTGATTACATTTTTTTTTCATACACATTGTGTTATATCAAACAAATTATACAAAATAAAGAAAATATAAATGATTTAGTAACAATATTGCATAAAGGCCAACTATTAGCTACATAGAAGATGCTAAAATAGAAGAAAAAAAAGTCTCCTTCTCTAAATGTAATTTTTGAAAATCTGTAAAAAAAAAAAAAAACTGTCCTAATGTGATTCCTAAAAGGTGACTGGTAAGAGATTGTATAACCTCATATGGACTACGGTATAGAAGGCATACTATTAGGTTCATGTAAGTCAAAGTTTCTGAAGATACTAAAGATAAGAGAAAAAGTGTCTCCCACTCTAAATATAATTGTCAAACATCTGCAAATATATCCTGTGATTCATGAAGAGTCATTGGTTTTGAAATAGACTTATGCTCCTTTATTTTGGTCATCAGAGATACATACATTCTCATCATTGTGTGACATATTTGATTAGCATTTAGTCGTGATAATGGAGACAGATGCCTATCATGTATCCCCATGTGAAAGTATGTTGACCCTTTTATCGTACAAATCCCTGAAACTAAACGATGGCGTTGTCAATTTTATATCTATTTTAATGATAATAAAAATCCGAGGGTCCCTTTATTGAGTCATCACTATGCCTCCATAATTTCACTTTCCGGTTTCAAATCGCCTAATATCCTTCCTTTATCATGTTTATATACTTCCAATTTTTATACAAAACGTATTTTATTTCCCATGATGTGCTTTGTGTTTAACATAGGCCTCTTACCTATTAGTCAAGCTGCAAACAAATTTCGGGTGCTCTTATGTATACGCGAACTTTGAATATGCGGTCACATTTACTTTTATATCCAACGTAGACCTCTTTATTATTTTTGTTATTTGTCGTTTTATTTAAACAGGGTAGCCCTTTCAGTTTATATAAAAAAATGCTCGACCAAGGGGCTCTGTATCACAAGATAAAAAGAGTATGATTACAAAAATATAAACAATATTATAAGGAATACTTTTACTTTTGATCAATATTTCAGCAGGATGCCCTCACAACAAGATCTTGGCATCACAAAGAGTCCTTGCATTAATTAGATTCATTTGACGGCAACTATATGCAGTAGAAACGTTTGGCTAAAAACGACGAAGTGTCGTAGTGTCGTCTTTTATTTTTTTAGCGACTTTTATTGAACAGGTTCATGCAGGGGAACGTCCCACCTCTCTTGGTCTGAATCCTCTAAATTTTTGCTGAAAAGCCACATTTCTCAGATCATTAACTTTGTGGACTCTGCTCAATGGTGTGTGTGGGGGCAATTAGAACCCCCTGACGGCCTCCAAAACACGGTCCTGCATGAACGTAAAAAAATTCATCAAAGATGTAGCTGGGTTTTCCTTTTTAATATGACTCCTGGGAAAATTGTTGACCCTCCAGGGGCCAATGGCACAAAATGGTCGTATGCCCTGGTCACATAGGACCCCGATTCACCCCGATTCACCCCGGAGCAGCATTTGACTCAGCTCCGGGGCCGATCGTGTTGCTTCCGGGGCCAATCGGATTCCAACACGGATCTCCGAGGTGAATCGGGAGCCCAACACGACTGTTTTTGTCTGTTTTTGGCCGTGTTTGTGGTCACATAGAAAAATCAGCACTCGAGCTTGGGAAAGTGTATCCCGATTCACCCCGATTCAGCCCACCAGAGCCCCAGATCTCCGGGGTGAATCGTGTTGCTTCCGGGGTCCTATNTGGATTTTCATAATTCCAGTACTGTATCATTCTACTATTCGTTCTAACTGCAATTCCTCAACATGCATCAAAAGATGAAAGAAGGATAAATATTGCAACCTTTATAGAGGTTCTAAGTTGGAATATTTGAAAAATAAAAGCCATATTCTTCCTGTCCAAGTAAAAGGACACTGCAACCAAGTTATTGTCGAATCTGTGATCATATTTTGAACATTTTCAAAAGTTAAATTTATTATCTATAAATTGCAAGTACTTAACTTTTTAGTCTAATAGAATGGTCCCTCCTATATGACCTAGAGTATGTGAAAGTCTTATATAGAATCAGACTTAAATTAGAATCTTTAGAATTTAGACTCGTGATATTTTAAACAATATTGAAAGTTCCTTTTATCCGTTTAATATGGAATATATAAAATACATGTATGTGGTCTAAATTACAAACAGAGAGTTAGATTTGACTCTAATAGAATATAAAGTCATCATGTATATTCTCCTACTAGAACATGGATCATATGAAATAATTCTATATTTACAGTTGGAAAAAAATAACGATAGTATTTAATAGTAATTCTAGAAAAAAAAATGATGGTATACACAATTTTAAAAAATTGAGGTACAGAAACTTGTCTGTTACAAAACTCTCAATCTGTAAAATTCATGATATTTTCATTAACTGTTACTAGGAACTAATTTATTATAGTAACTATTTTTTGTTAACGTAAAAAGGTTTAAAGAAACTATTACATTTCCATAGACTTAAGATTTAAAGTTTTCTAATTTATTTTGCGATCTTATATTATTCCCATACATTTTCTATGAACGAAATGAAATACATGGGGGAATGTTTTTAAATGCTTTGACAAGTTTAGTGGTGAACAGGAACAGAAAATTATTGAATAAATTCTAGACTTTATCATTTCGCATTTTGCAAAGGAAAACACACGCAAATTGACTGGTTGAAATTAGAAATCGAGCATTTAATCCGTTGGAAATGATCAATTAATACATCTTATAGAATCATGATTTTACAACATTCTAAGCATGGAATATTATATTAAAAAGGGTCTGCTTTTACAAACAAGCGATTCAAAACATTGTTCCGGTTTCTATTCAATGTTTTTCACTGTCCCCTGGTTGAATAAGTACTTTGCCCAGCTATCAACAGCCTCTAGTCTCATAATAGTACTGATTGGGAAAAAGGATGATCCCAGAGCCTAGACACGATCGACCCCGGAAGCACCCCGGAAGCACCCCGGAAGCACCCCGGAAGCACCCGGAAGCAACACGATTCACCCCGGAAGCAACATGATCCACCCCGGAGGCTGGAAATGTTTTGACAGCCAAAAACAGTCGTGTTGGGCTCCCGATTCACCCCGGAGATCCGTGTTGGAATCCGATTGGCCCCGGAAGCAACACGATCGGCCCCGGAAGCTACACGATCGACCCCGGAGGCTGAGCCAACTGCTCCTCCGGGGTGAATCGGGGTCATATGTGACCAGGACATTAGCTATTCTATCCTTGCTCTGTTGCTCTACATGGATACGTCCTAGAAAGAGGAGGATAGCTAAGACAATTTCCTGCAATTGGCCAAATAATATTTGGAGTTATTCATAGTGGAACATTTTAGACTCTAATGGTGACCAAAACAAAACATCAAATACTGCTATTCTCAAAAAAACCAAGATGGTTTTAAAAAACATCACATTTGTAATGTCTTCGACCTCGGAGGCCTCCAATTGTGTGGGACGAGGAGATATTCCATAACCCTTTCCAATATAGTGGCAGCTAGGGGACCGATCAAACTGAATTATTCGCTTTTTATGTTTCGTATAACAAAGACCAATCCATTACTCTTTGTGCATAGACATAATTTTGTGCATGGTATTCATTTTAAAGATCTTAGATTTCTTACAAATGGAAAGTGTCTGGATTCAAGAGCCCGTTACGACATGCGTTAAAATGTGCGAATATTTCAAATGAATCAACATTCATGACATTGAAGGGCAGATTTGAAAGGCTTTATCTTGTTTAATTGATAAAAATAAATGGCATTCTGTTCAACGAAATATGATGACATCGTTGAAAGCCGTCGATTTGGTCTATCCAATGTGTGAATAATTTACCCTAATCTCTCCTGTCAATCACTCCACTGGATGGTAATCTGAAGGAGGATCGAGGATATGGTGAATGATATGATCTGTCTGGGATTATAATCTCANTTTTGCCCATTTTAAGTGGCCCTAGGGGCCACAAGCAGCAGATAGGACACGGCAGACGCCCAGATTCGCATATACTGGATTTATTCCTATATGTTCCAATGGCCAGACCTTGGTACCTCGTTCGTTTGATCAAAGTGCACTGGGCTCCCTAACTATAGTGTCGTCATTCTGACTCTCACCTTTCAGATAAAGGGTCGTAATTATGCTCGAATCCTACTGATTGCGTTAATTTCCTTCAGCAACCAATTTTTCTACATTGTGTCGCACTCAACCCAGGTGAGTTGAGCGGCTATCTGGCTGGAATATTCATTCCTACAAATTATTGAGCGCTGGTGGTGACGAGCTATAGCCAGTGTGATAATAATGCAAAGCGATTTGAGGCATTCAAATGGCATGTATCTTAATAATTAGTATCTGCGCACATTCAACATCAATTAACGTTTGGTATACACTGGCTATACAGATTCAAATGTTGCGATAAGCCTTTGGTGAAAATGTGTAGAATTGATCCATGATTTATAACCTTCCTGTCTGAAAGGACTTTTGCTGAGGAGGCGTTTAATGTGGAGGCGTCGTGGTGTAGTGGTTCTGACTTTCGCCTTTCAACCCGAGGGTCGTAGGTTCGAATCTCACCCATGGCGTCAATTTCCTTCAGCAAGAAATGTATCCACATTGTGCTGCACTCAACCCAGGTGAGGTGAATGGGTACCGATAGGAAGAAATTCCTTGAAAACAAAACTTTGAACGACATCGGAGGCCTCCAAGAGTGTGGGACAAGGAGATATGCTTACCCATGGATCCGATCCATGGCTTACCATTTTAAAAATATTTAGGAAAGACCCCTCCCAATATAGCGGCGGCTTGGGGACCGATGAAACTGAATTACGTTTCGTATAACAAAGTCTAATCCATTACTCTTTCTGCATAACCATAATTTTGTGCAAGGACTACGTCTCGGGCAAAAATAGATATGACTTTATAGTCCTCCTTGATCCAGAGAATATTTCAGAACTGAAGTAACTATATTAAAGAACTTCGATTTTTTTACGAATGAAAAGTAGCTGGATCCAGTAGCCCATTGACATGGATTAAAACATGCAAATGTTCCAATTTATTTTGCAATGAAAAGCAGATCTGGGGCCTGTAACATAAAGGAGATACGATAAATCTTGCAACTAATTGCATCTCTTTCAATAAATATTTATCGTAAGTTTAATTGCATCTTTTATGTTACAGGCCCCAGCTGAACATGCTGAAAGATTTTATCTTGCTAAATTAATTAAAAAAAATAAATGACATTCTGTTCAACGAAATATGATGACATCGTTGAAAGCCGTTGATATAGTCTATCCAATTTGTGAATAATTTACCCTAATCTCTCCTATCAATCACTCCACTGGATGGTAATCTGAAGGAGGATCGAGGATATGGTGAATGATATGATCTGTCTGGGATTATAATCTCACTGTAAATGATATTCCTTTTCTGTCTCCTTGTATGGAAGAGTTTTGATACTCATAAACTATCGACGGGATTAAGAACAGTCGTCGGATTGTCATCGTCTTGATCACATAAGATTAGCCAAACAAGATCCTTGCCAATAAGGTATAGGTCTTAATTACAGAGTTTTGATTTGATTTGATTTGATTTGAATTTGTTTCCGTATTAAAAACATATACAATTTAAAGATACAGCGGATTGTCCACATTCAGCTCGCCTATCAAGGGGAGCTGGTCTTCCGTGGAGTCCATGTACCGAGTGAAGTACATGAATACGCAAAAAGAAGCTGTGCATCACTATAAAAATGTGTAATCTTTATTACAAATGTCTGTATTCCGAAAATGTCCCAAGTGCAAATACTTTTCATACGTACCAGAGCGAATGGAACCAAACATAACCAACATTTGTGTGACATTATGTTGCCAAGCGTTACTTTTGTAACATGTTTTAACAGTACAATTAGGGGGAAAATGTACAATATTGCACCTTGGAACACTGGTAGAGCCCTCTTGGTTGCAATTTATGCTGATCAGATGGTGGACGTGGCGTTCGGCTTGCTCTGAAGGAGCGTACGCCCAACGCCAGTCCACCGTATGATCTGCGTCTTTGTGCGTCCAGGGAACGTTTTCAATCTTCAAAAACACTGGGCCGACACAGGTAAAAAAAAAACACGTAAAGATGTGAGTCGACCTTTGGACCGATCGAAAGTTTTTATAGGATATCAAGCAAAACTCCATATATGAGAACAGTAACAATATACTTCCCGTGAAAATATGTCAAAGTGTTTGTTCGTTCGTATTCTATTCTGTAGTAAGCAGAAGAGCGGATACGCAGCTCAGTCAGAAGATCGTCTAGATTGGAATGGTACGATTCTTCATGGCGCGAGTTCGAACGCCACAACTGCCACATTTTGTTTTACCACATATATTTTGCACCTTAATGAGAAAAGGTTATATGTTGTATATACAAAAAAGGGCTGCAATGTTACATTAATTTTCACCCTCAAAATTTGAAAATAGAATAAAGAAATCTCTTATTCATCCCTCATAACAATGCTAGGAAAAAAAAGGAGGGACACTTTCTTTTCACCTGCTTCTATTTTTGCGAAATATTCTGGATGAGCACTTATTTCTATCTCAAATCTTTATTGGAAAAAATGAAGAAGGATTGATCAGATTATAGGACCTGTAAGAGTCTTAATGTACATTAAGTGACCGGGTTCCGGCCAATGTGACCAGAAATTTGATGAAAATGACATACTAAACTTAGTGTCATTTTATTCAGAATCTAGGGCAATTGCCATGCATGATTGTAATCTGCCGAGAACACAATTTTTCGAATGGTTAAAAACCTCAGCACAACGTTCATAGTGTTGATGGTTCGTTAGATCTAATTACACCTACAGTAATCATGACTAATAGAAGTATTTCAAGTGATAAATCACAGGGTTTAGCATTGTGTTAATTACTTTTACGTCATGCATGGATATGAATAGCCTGGAGGGGGTTTATTCATAATGATGATAGCCATATTGACCTTAATGATCACATCGCCTACTATGATGGCGAATATTTTTTTTTTACAACTGAAACGAGTCTGCAATCTGAAAAATACTGCAAAAATACTTTCTGTAATATATTTTTCTATTGTTTGTTTGCCTGTTCTGTATTTCCTCTATAAAATCCGATTGAATCTCACGAAAAGGCGGTCTATAAATGCAAATTATTATTATATGATTATTATTATTGTATGGTTTTGATACGGAAATAAATTCAATTCAACTAAAAACCGGTGTCGGAAACATCTTGGCCGTGCTTCTAAAATGTTTGACTAACTTGGTTAATGTATAATAACATCCTTCACAAATTGGTTACAGAAAGTTGTTCACCTTTAATTTTAGCTCAGCATAAAAATGCAAGGCTCATTTAATGACAGTGGACAGAGTTAAACGAGGTATTTTGAAATAATGCATATTATATATTTTATCACATTCAGACATTTTGAGAAAAAAAATGGGTAAAACATTTTCTAAACTAGGCATATCCTATCACATTTTATCACATATAATACCCCAAGCTCGGCAAAGTTTCATTCAACATTTTACAACATATTTGACAGATATTGTGGACAGGTCAGGAATTTAGAAATATCTAAATATTTCTATATATATGTATTCAAAGATATAAATCATATTGAAGGTCATATTTTATATTTGAGCTCTGAGTAATATAGTTTGAATCCCTGTAGACGAAACAGGGCAAGACAAGAGGAAATTTAAGTGTATTCTTGGAATGCCTGGAGGGATTTCAATAGGTAAAATATGATAAGATGTCTTGACAAAAGGAGTTCATTTTTAAAAGATTGTGTAGCATAATGTCCAACAACTATCTGTTAAAATATATAAACACTTCAAGGCATGCAGGAGCAGCAAAATAAACATAGGCTACGCACCAATATCGGTGTCGGTATGGACCAACAATTGAGTGCGAAATGATGGGTATGGGCATAATCATGATCCCCTGTACTGGTCAAACTTTAGCCCAATGAGAGTCATGATGGATAAATTAAAGGGCCGGTTTCATTTGGACGGAATCCTTGTTTCAGCCAGCATGTATTTGGTTTCAGTTAAAAACGATGCGTTTATGAAACCAGTGTTATGTTTCATAAAGCTGTTCGTACAGATGTACGCATGACTCTACTAATGACTGGTTGTCCTTTCCTGTATTCAATAAAAAACACCTGAATCGTACCTGAAGAAAGTTCACTTGTCGTTCGTAGAAACGTGTGTAGATTTACGAACAGTTTTTATGAAACGCAAGCCAGGAAGTGGACTGGATAAAATATTTATATCGCGTAAAAAGGTCCAGAGACAATATTTATGGGGACAGAAGAAACACACCCTTACGTTTGAAATTAATCATAATTCGTCTCCTTGACGAAAACATTTTCAAACATAAAATCAGTCATGAGCACGTGGTATGTATGTGTCATGTGCAGACTTACAGGAAAAATGAATTGTTTTTATAAGGGGCCAACCAACACACGCCTTGTAATTATGTATTCGAAGCAGGAACCACAAAGCCGGGGGTCTCAAGTAAGCCTCTAACCCAGGGCTACTCTAAACTCTTCATGAGACGTCATCAGGTCCCTTCTATAGGGAACATCTTAAAGGGGCATTAGCACATAGAATTAATGTCACTGATTGTGCTGTAAGTGGATGAACAAAAAAAAATGGATGAATAAACTGTGAAAAATTCAACAAAATCGTATAATACGTTCAATCAAGTTTTCATGCATGATATCACGGTCCCTGCTGCTGATGTCCGTCGGGTCAAAGACTTTGATGGAATCTGTGATGTCATGTCGAAAAAATCGCCATTCAATCTTTATACCAGATTCCTATTTTTCCTTTTATGCTTGATAGTATAGCATGCTTTATCAGTCCTGCATATATATTTTTAAAAGAATTACGTTGGTCCTCTTTTTCTACATTTCGACATTTATGTTTACGCTACATCACTTTAAAAAATTGTATACACGGAGTGAAAAGGGACTTTGTCGGCGAGTACGTCACAGATTTTGCCAAATTTGCCCACCGGACGAATCCCAATCAGCGGCAGGGATGTGATATCATGAGGAAAAAAAAAGTATTACTTTTAAACTGATTAATCCGATTTTGTTTAATCTTTCACAGCTTGTACCTCAATTTCTTCTCTTTTGAATGAGAGCACGTGGATTCCCATTAAATGTTATGAACGAAATTATTCTCAGATGCATCAACTAATCCAATGATTGTATCAATTTGTCCGTGTTTTCACGAAGTGACGGGAGCCAAAGGGTAGTGTTGCATAAAGACAAATAAATCCCGACATAGCACCATTTCAACGGACATCTTATTGAACAACATGCTAACTCTATAGAAAGGACACGTTTCAATGGATCTGTAACTCATCTCGTGTAACAATGTACCCTCTGACTCCCGTCACTTCGTGAAAACACGGACAAATTATAAGTAGGATTTTTATTCTATTTTTAAAGAAAGACACGTCTTCGGTTAGAATTAAAGTTATTGGAGAACTTTATTTACAAGCGTTGTTGTTTACAAATATAAAAATATATAAATTTGAACATTTCAAGCGACAAGTTTAAAAATTTGCATGAATATGCTCACAAACTCACGATAACGGTAAATAGGCTTCATAAGTATTCTATAAACATTTCTTCGTTTAAATCAACCTCTACCCTGTCTCTTCCAGCACCAACATCAGAATATATCAGATTATATTTTAGATAAAGAATGGGATCTTCATAATTCATCATTCATTTTCATTTTACTATTTTTTATGGTTGAAAATATTCATTATCAATCCAATAACAAATCATCATGAACACATTGAGCACATTATCATACAAGTGATAGGTCAATAACGGATCATTCCAATTTACGAAGACATTCTGGAGAAGATGATTTCCTTGCTCTTAACCATCTTCGCACATTTTAATTCGGTGATTTGGGTAATATGACAGATTAACAATGTAAACCAACTACGTGCTGTTTGAATGTAAATCTATAAAATTTCAGAAAATGTGAAAGTAGTTGAGTCACTAGAAAATAGTTATAAACCGACATATATTATTTGTAGTTTGGAGAAGTTACCATAACGATAACAAGCAGTAACCATAGACATAGAGTACTTTCATGCATCATATCGTTTCCATGGTGACAGTGACATGGTGAAAGTAAAGACCCAATCGCACATTTTCGTTTATAACCAGCGTTTGCCCAGGCCCAGCGTTCATGAAATGTGAAATTCACTCCGTGAACGTCAAAAAAACGGAGGAAAGACACTACGCTGACGCTAATTCTAGCCGAGTCAGCCAAGCACCTTTCATGCCAACCAATGGTATTCTTATTTTATTTTTGCTTTCATGTGGCGTTTTTCTGTTTCGTGAACGTTTGGCAGACATTTATGGCAAGCCGATGCCCAATAATTCAGATTAACTAAGTTTTTTCGCTCTAAAAACTGAGTTTATCTGAATTATTGGGCATATAGACTTGCCATAGACGTTGGCTTTATCTGCAACGATGCGTTTTATGATCCTCCACAATGTAAACGGTTAAACTCCTTTGTGTATCTTTACAGCAACATTTTTTGCGATGAAGCACTCATACTGGTCAATTTCAGCTTTTATGACTAAATACCATATCATATTACAGCTGTGACTTGGATATATTTCAGATGATCAAACAATTATGAACATTAATCTGTCTAGTTTTAATGAGACCCTCATACAAGGACGTTTTAGCCGACGTATGAGCTCTGGTCTAAAACGTTGTCATATATACGCTGAATCTTTTTGTAGCGGATATTCTGAGCGTATGCGTAACGTATAATTTAATTATGTAAAACGATTCGTCAACGCACACCTAGTGCATATCCTTCATTCATAACTTATTAGTGTTGTCATATATTGACGTTCTTGACAGGCATATGCACGACATATTTGGCATAAACACTGTCCTACGTCGAAACATGCACACAAACGTTACTCGCACGTTACTCATAAGTTAAACTACGTCGTACTAATGTCTAGTTTTTTCCCAAAACGATTACATAACTCCTGCGTAATGTAGGTGCGTTATGCTACCACTGGGCATAAGTTTTGAACGCCCCAAATACGCTAAACATTCGTTAAAAAGGGTACTCTTAAGTTATTACATCGTTCTAGAAAACATAATACATACGTCAAGATCGTTGTGGAGAGGCTGTATACGTCCAAGGTTCACATCAAACCAACTTTTGGGGGAATTTTTTTTGCCATTTTTCCAACATAATAATGGATAGCGTGTTTAGGCGTATGACGTAACGTATTCGACGTATGTCAACTTATTTGCCAAATTCCTCTTAAGTCGTCTGAAACGTCCTAATGGACCCAACAAGAATTGTACAACTATGAAGTAACACATTATTAACATGATCACTATAACCCTGATAACAGCTTCAAAAAGCATGAACTCAATTGTTATTTTACATTTGATTGCTCGTCATCGTTATGATTGTACTTGATAACTAACTCAACTGGTTGACCCGAATTTTGAAGACTCGAAAAAATGAATCTTTTCACACTTGTAGGTGTTTCCCTTTTCTTTTTCGTCTTGAAATTTCCCTGTTCAGGCCGCATTATTTCTGACCTTGATTTTATACTTCAAACAATCTGCCACGTCGCTATAGCAACTCGGCAATCCGTGTTTGTGTATATTATATGAACTTATAATTACTGATACTTAACAATTTCATATTTTACAAACGGAGGGACGTGTCCAGGATCATACAATCAGCATGATCAGTAATAGAAGGGGTTGACGACGATTTGACAAGCAAAAACAGGTCTACACATCAGTCGACGGCATAACAAGTAACGAGGAGTCACTGCGCCTTTGGCCCTTTTCACTCTCCTATATCATGTATATGAAATGGGAATGCATGGAACAACATGTCAAAACAATTATTGAAGAGTGTCCGAAGGGCCGCCGCCCCCTCCCACCCCCCTCAGGATGCTTGATGCGTCTTCATTCATGTCGATGACGTTCAAATGAATAAATTCCAAAATTCCATATTGCCGAAAAATTCTTGGAAGATCACCAAAAATAATCATTACTGTCAACCAAATAGTATATATTGCGAGATATGAAAATCACTGCTCACGTTATAACCTGCCCATATGCACATTATCACTGTACACATGATATCTTCGCTAAAGGTGAAATATGTTGCAAAATTCGAAAAATTCACATTATGAATCTTCTAGCTGTGTCATGGTGATCGATTCCAGGCAGGTGAGGGGATCCTTCGGATTGAATCGCCTGAACGTTTACCCGCCAATTGAGTCCGCGTCAAATGTATCTAAAGATCATTCTGCGATCTATCATGTTAAGCCCTCGCGGTCACATACTCTAGGGCCCCGGAAGCAACACGATTCAACACGACTCTTTATTCGCAGGCAGCAAACTGTGAACTGACAAAGAGTCGTGTTGAATCGTGTTGCTTCTGGGGTCCTATTTGACCAGGGCCTAATCAAGTTCAGGATTCTTTTCCTCTCAATGTATATGATTTCGAGGAGGTTTCACATGAATAAAACACGAATCTGGTAAAAACTGTTGATCACGTGATATGGATCCATCTATAATCAATCGAATTCTCCAAACAGTCTTTGGCAAAAGTTTACAAATTGTTCAGTGACACAAAAATATTATCCAATGATTGTTTTGGGGGATCGAATTGACAGGCGATTCCATTTCGACGACACTCGGAGGAAATCGGAGCCAGAGTGTCATTTGAAATGGGATTCATCTTCAATATAACATGGACTTTTTGGTTGATAGTTTTGTTCAAGCGATGGCTCATTCATGTGTGATGGTATGGCAGAATCAGTTATGGCGCTGATGTTACAATCATGTTTTGTTTTCCCTCCTATCCAGTGGTGAATGGTTGCTGTGGAGTGCAAAGCCTTCTCTGTTGTGAGCATGTTACACTGGCAACCTCTTCATAGGCTGGTGGTGGTTCATCACATGATATACTGAACGATAATCTTGTATTCATCACGGAGTGTGACTCGCTTTCCGTCACGTTTGTTCCCGGTGATGATGGTACCGTTAAAAGATTCCTGGAGATAGTAATGAAGAGGAAAAGAGAGAGAAAAAGTGTTCAAATCAAGAACATGTAAGAATAAATACACCTATTTTGGTGAAAAAGGCTGCTTGGAATGGCTGTTCGGATATGTTGCCGCCCCTCCCGGACGACTCACATCTTTGCGTTTTTAGCCTGTGTCGGCCCAGCCTTTTTGGAAATTAAAAGATCAGACGGTGGACTGCATGACATTCGGCTTGCCCTCAACAAGCGTACGCCGAGCGTCAGTCCACCGTATGACCTGCGTCTTTGTGCGTCAATGCTAAAAAACGCAAAGATAAGAGTCGGATTTACATACCGCTCAGAATAATCTGACCATTGCATGATAATAGGAGCATCTTTATCGTTTTGCATAAAGGTAAAATACAACTGGCTATGGTATTCTATCTTTATCATTATTATTATTAATGGCAGTTAGTAGTCTACTGCCCTAAATCGCAAAATTTGTCTATAATTTTTCACTTTCAAAATTGGGCTACTTTTTTATTATTTTTTTTTAATTGAATAGAACATTTATTTCCTCTTTGGTTACCTATTGCAACCTTTCATGCATAACAACTGACAGTGAATTACAAGGTACATGAGTTACACCTTACCCTGCAATCCATTTCACACAATTGTACTTTCTTTGATGTTTGCAAAAATGATGAAAATAGTTTTACGTAAATTATCATTGTTTTCCGCTATGAAAAAAACCCTATACGCTTACACTTTTTTAATCAAAATTATCAAATTTGATAAAAAAACACCTTTTTTTTTTAAAGTCCAAAATAAAAATTCTACCAAGTATGAAGGCTAAAGAAACCTCAACCAAACACCGACTCCAAATTTCCTATATGTCCCTCCCTACCCCCTACCTCTACCCCACCCTGCTTCCCCCTCTAAATTTCGTTTTCTATTTTCTCCATTGTTTCTGTTTGTCGTCATGGCAGACAGTGAATCCTTTATGATTTAGTGAGCTTCCTGCATCTAATTTAGGCCGACGTGCATGAACTAAACATAGTCGTGTGTAATGAGTGTGTAACATTCACACGTTACGTATGCTAGCACCCACACAGAGTTCAAATTCAAGTTCATATAGGTATAATGTTCAAAGGCACATCGGTACAAACTATAAACTGCACTACTGAATACTAAAATTATGTTAATAATTTCATTGATTTCAATTTCAGAAGATTATTTTTCCTTTCTTTTGTCACATTACTTGTTTCCATTACTATTTATGACTATATTATTTGGAATTTGGAATTTATTCATTTGAACGTCATTGACATGTACAGCCAACATTTTGTTCTGATTGGAATTTGGAATTTGGAATTTATTCATTTGAACGTCATTGACATGTACAGCCAACATTTTGTTCTGATTTGAATTATCAAAAGAATTGAAAAATAAACTCATTTGAATTGAATTGAATTATTTGTGCCAGATAGAACACGATATGATGTATTTCCGTAAAATTAAATCTAACGCCAATTCAATGCTCCTTTGTAATGCTATTCAAATCGGAACCAGCTTTTGATTGTTGTGTCCGCGCAGTTCAATACACGGCGTACAGACCTATTGTCAATGACCCACTTTAATTTGAGGAAGTAGTTTATATCGTGTTATAGATACATAATTACACACATATTCATTGTAAGGGTGATTGATTATACTACAATATCAGTTCACATGATATTGTAACATACAGAAAAATGTTTAATGGTGCGTATCGGCGAGGGGGCTGAGCGGGAAAAGAAAATTGTGGAGGGGAAAAAACTTCATTATCATTATTAGAAGTATTTATTTGGCAAATTGAAAACAATAAGTAAAAGATACAAAGAAACAAAAATTAGGCAAAAGAATAAATATTCAAGACCTACAGTTTGTTTGAGAGGGTTGCCAGAGCGTGGAAAAGCGTTTGCCTCTCAAACCAAATTCAGGTAAAGACACATAATAAGTACAAAGTATTAAATACATGGAGGGAATTAGGAGCACTATCTGAGCAGAATGATCTATGTATATAACTATCCAAAATAAGTCATTTTTTTTCTTATATGGAACCGATAAGTATTGGAAATGATAACTGAGGATCCTTTCAGGTAGATACGGTCCTCTGAGCTGGGGACTTTTATTTGAAAGGGGATTTCAACCCTGGAATGACCGTGCTGGCAGCGAATGAAGAAAGGTCAAGATGAACAAGTTATGCAAGTTTGAGGAGAGTTTGATAATATCAAGGAGCTTTAACTTTACAACAAACTTGACAATCTCTTCAAAAGTTATGAATTTTCAAGGTTCAGTCATATCCTCTGAAGGGGATCCTTAATTTGGAAACTATGAAGAAAATGCACTGTCCTTACAGAGCTCTCAACGAACTGGAAACATATTAAGTTACATAATTATGCTCCAAGTTCTGTAACAACTCCCTATTTACTTTGGTATCATTCTTTGATGGATTCATTTCGAACCAAGAAAAGCTGTTCGGCATGATTCTTTAAAAAATAATCGCAAGATCGATGAAGGCATGCTATAATTGAGCAATAACAAACATTTTGATTCACTTTTCTGGAATAAAAAGAACGGAGCTTGAGTTATATTCCGTCAAGATTAATTTATATTCTGTCAAAAGATTGCCGACATAAGACTTCCTATCTGAAGATAATCACGGGCACTTTAAAAAAATTCTATTTTTTTTCCTAGGATCATCTGATTTTGCTTCAATTCAAATTTCTGTTCACTGACAGCCCGATGATTATAGTGGGCCCTTCTAAGTAATCGTTTGATTAGGCGCTTGACTTTGAATGAAGCGATTTCTGTCATACCAATTCTTGTGGGGTTCGATACCCAAGGGGATGGCGTGTTTTTCTTTTTTTAAAGGGTTTCCCCTCCCCGCTGTATCCGATGGGAGAGGGGGGGGGGGGGGG
>BQKZ01002572.1:46656-58980 GCA_036244855.1 Temnopleurus reevesii
GAATGGAGAGTTCTCCATGTTGGCAGCCATTTTGTGCCTGTACGTTTGCCAATTTAAGGAGCCCATGAGGGGTGTAAATCAAAACTTTGAAAATTCATAACTTTTGAATGGATTATCCGATTTTGCTCAAATTTTCACAGCTGTTTCATCTTATTTTCCTTCATTTAATGATAGCAATTTAATGTCTGAGTGTAGTTCCCCTTTAAGTGTGTATTGTAGCAATCGAATCTTCGAATCATTAATAATATTGGTAATTGTCAGAAAATGTTACGTAACAGTGACACGAAGGGCCAAATGATAATGGCAGCGATCAAAAAGTGAAAATGACTAAATCCTGCTTACTCTTTATCTCACCAGCCTTACAAGAACGTGAACAAGTCATTAATGTTTTCTAATCTTATTATAGACAATTCATTAACGTGTTAGCATGTGACCCGGAAGTACTTCTATTAAACGGAGGCGGTCAGAAGGTCAAGGAATTGCCTAATATATCACCATGTCCCATCGATTATCTCGTTTCCCCACTCATCAACTTAATGCAATTAACGAAAATAAGTTTTTATCTACACGTAGGTGTAATGGGGCGCCGGTGGGGAATGTGGTAATAGGCCACTTAAAGCTCAAGTATAGTTTTGGTAAAGATGAAGAAATGTAAATTTTGGCGATGTTTAACATGACGTGTAATTCTTATACACAATTTGAGACCATAGCACATTTTTTTTACGAACTGATTCTTTTGAAAATTTGAATTTGACCGTTAAATCATTTTAGCGCCTTCTCCTGGTTATAGCATTATTTTGCTTGTTATCGAGCATATACAAAGTTATTTTCGAGATTTGACAATATAATAAGATGGAGATATACACAAAATTTACATTCTGACATTTTCATCCAATTCTGAGCATGGGAAGTTGTCCTTTATCAACAAAGAAAATATTGAAATAGGGTGGTGAAGCACCACGCTATTTCAATTTGCACATTCTAGGTAATAGCTTTTCCCAAACTCGTTCATTTTTCGCACTATCTTTTGTGCAATAAGTTTATGATACTATATTTTATTTCATATAGATGTGAAGACAAAATCTGGCGATAAAAATATTCGCTTTTACCAAAACTGTACTTGGGCTTTAAACCGTATAAGTCATACAAGCGATGAAAAGGTCACCATGAATTATGCGCCAATGTGATATTACATATAACATCATGAACTATTACTCTTGGGGCCTGTAACATAAAGGAGATACGATAAATTGAAAATTAATTGTATCTTTATGGTACACACTTTACCATAGATTTACAAGAAATATTTATCGTAATTTTAATTGCATTTTTTATGTTACAGGCCCTTTAACATATTTAAGTTATTGCTAGCTCGGACGAATTATTACTAATGATATTTTATCAGTGACCTCAGAATACACAAGCACTGCCCTCCTTGTGTGCTGAAAGTCATGTCGAATATTGTTTGGGAATAAAATATATCAACTACGTGTATCATGATGATAGTAAATGGGGAAACCATCGAGCTATTCACAAGTTTATCGCATCCGAATGAATGTTTAAGTAAAAAATGTTGCGGTCGCTAAATTAGAAAAAAAAATTGCCTTAACAGTTACTATAAAAACATGAATTATATAGTTTAATCAAACAATATTTGGTATGTTATTTTATTGTCCTGCCGTTGCAGTAATACGCTTTGCCCTGGACAGATTGTACTTTTCTATATCTCTGTATACTTTTGTTATGTTTGATGTACTCAATGTTCTTTATAACTTATTTCTTTATGTGAATAAGTGATACAAAATCAAATTAAGCAAAGACTTATTTCAACATGTTCATTCCAACACCACACTGCAAAATTGTACGCATTACATTGCTAGCAAATCCGGTGCAAATTATTGCTGCTACCTGGGGCTTCAAAGATCAATTTGTTTTCTGATTAAAGACATTTGAAGAAAATTATTGTTCAGACGGTGATGAAACAATTCGACTGTACACAGATTACCCCAAATAGCACTTTTTGTTGTTTTGTTTCAAAGAAATATGGCGTTACTTTGTTCTTTCAATATGATGATGCCTGGTGTAAATTTTGGTGTAGGGTGCACACCAAGACCGTATTAAAAAGCATAGTTACGATTGATTCTAAATAATTATAATGATAATATTAATAATATTAATTAAAAGAATAAAATTAATTAAAAGAAATAAATTGCACTAATTCATGTTAACTTAACGTGTTTCCATTGTGCGTATTATATGGAATTTCAATTGCCAATAGAATAAACCACCTACATATACGTAGAGATAGAAAGCTGCAACAGGCTTCTCCCACAAATCGCGGTGTTGTAAATAAAAGGGGTATTGGGAAGGACAACGAATAAGGGAGAAAAGGGTCATTATTATCCTTTTTATTCAGATCTTCATCTCATCTGCTCATAGCAATATACCTACTCCCAATTAAAGACTCATAAGCTTGAAACATTAATGATGATGTTTAAATTGATATGCATTAACCCGATATGATCTGTTATTCCGAGACCTGCCAGAACTCGGCAATGGTAAATTGGTTTCTCGTATATATACATGTACATACGTGTCTTCTCAGCTCTATGTCATTGACAATGAAAATTAGCATCTCGCTGCTATTGGTTATGGTTTGTGGTACACTCTGAAAACGTTGGGCCAAAGTTTACCTAACACTGTCCACAAATTGTTCTAGCTATGGTAGAAATTTGCAATGCCATCATATTTTGGTCATGTCAGTTAATTATTTTAACAAATAAAGATTTTGTGCCCCTGGCCACTGTGGTGGAATTTTGCAATTTTACCAAAAGTTTGGCAATTCTTTTATTAATAAATATGTGGAGAGTATGTTGCCCAGTGTTGAGTTAAATTTTGGCCAACTGACTAAGAATGTTATAATTTTTGAGCATGAAATTTATGGTCAATGATTCACAAAGTAAAAGTTGCAATGCAATTTGGCAAGAAACCGTGCGTGTCCCATCTAAGCCAAGGTGAAAATCTTTCTTTGTGTGATACATGTAGGGCTTATATGATAACAAAACGGTGATTCTGATTACATTTTAACCTGGCATTTACGACATATAATTAGCTTTCCTCAGCTCTTGCCTCTCATCGATTTCTAGCTGATATTGAAATAATGGGTCGCGGTATCGGTGTTTACAGTCGGGACTCACCTTTGCGAGCACTCGTTAGACCGCGATCCGTTCTGCGCGCTGTTGTACGTATAATCCACAGATGTAAACTGATGTCGACAGTCATACTCCGGGGGTGGCACCTCTATACTAATAGCAGATGATAAAGCTATGGTTGAACCTCTTCTTCTCATTCTAGGACGAGACCCCCGGTATTGGCAGTAAACGTAGCAGGTTGGTACGCCAACAACCCATGGATAGATAATTCCAACAACTAAAAGATATCCGCGGTTATGGAGATAATATCCGACAAAGATCATGGCTAGTCCGGCTAGTACAATCAAACTAATAAATGCTATTAAAAAGTATCCTTGACGTTGTCTTTTAAAGAAAGACCCTTGGACCGGGCTCTGGTTGCAGGGCGACTGGTCTGGGGCCGTGTCGGCTCGACGTCCGCTGGCGAAGAATATCGGCCGGTAGCATGATGTAGTTCGACTGAAGTCAGATACTGATCCATTGACTGTACTATTCTCATCAGTCTCCGCATAGGGGCATAGTTCCTCTGTTAACTGAATGCTACGGGTGAGAACGTCTGTGTCGCAATCCATATTGACAAAAATCACAGTCACAATTTATCGTGAGAATATAGCCAAAAACTTTCCTTTATACAAATATTCCTGAGTTTAGCATTTGCTTGTTGGCACTGTGTATTGTATTGAGATTAATTCGCTGCTCTTTGGCAAGTAATGCGTCATCGGTCAGATTGCACCGTTGCTATGTCGGTAACTCCTCATATGGAGATTTGATATCAATATTAATCGCTTTTCAATCGCTTCGTTATCAGCTTAAATATCAGTAATCCTTCAACCAATTTGAGCCTGTATAGATGATTTATAGTTGAATTAGGAATGATATCGTATATTAGCTTCTGGCTTGTTTCAATATGACATCCAAATGTATCTCTGGATAGAAAAGTTTTGTGCAAATGAGATCCCCATACGTCGATGAGGCCCTTTGCACACCATCACGTATTCACACAAGTCCAGAATATCATAACAATCATCACCAATCGTCGAGGTAAACTTTTATCCATGACACAAAAATCCTTCACGTTAACCTACCAGTCAGATCATTAGGTAAATCATATTAATCAGCGAGAAAGTGACCATGATACACACAAATATGTGCAAAATATTTAAAATTCCATATATAAATCCATTAGTAATGACGTTACACAGAGCAGAGTGTGTAGCAGAACACCCTGTAGGGAAGAAAGTATTGTAATCGAGTTTGCTTTGAGACCCGGTACTGTATGCACTGAGCACCCAGGCAGAACCATCAACAGTGAAGTTCAACGTGCGTGCGCAGGTAGTTTTGTCACATAATAAACGCCTTTAATTATACTCATCATGATTATGGTCATGAAGTGAATACATACCCTAACCATATATGCTCACATTAATACATATAGTCAACATCAATATCCATTGGAATTGTTTGAAGAAATCACTAATGGCAATGATACTCCCAATTAATGAAATACATACTGTATTACTTCTTTATCTGCTTCTTTCTCTTCAACTCTTCTCTCTTCTTCTCTCTCAGCTTCTAATGTTATTATCTAAATTAGTATTTTCAAAATACCCGTTCTAGTTTACTCGTTTTTGTTTATGGAAAGATATATTTTGTTTCTTGTGTATTAAGGCGAACCCAACTTAAGCTTTGCATTTAGGGTAATCACCACCTTAAATAGTTTACTTTGATATCTTGTATGTGCTTTTGTTGATTATGTTTTGAAAATGAAATAAATGTTCAATCCAAGTGAAAAATCCATTTAACATAAAGTTGTTCTCCCTTCATACATACATGTATCTGCACGTATACAAGAATCAACTTACTCGTTCAGTGCTCCTTTACATTAATATAATTA
Source organism: Temnopleurus reevesii (assembly GCA_036244855.1). Taxonomy (NCBI): domain Eukaryota; kingdom Metazoa; phylum Echinodermata; class Echinoidea; order Temnopleuroida; family Temnopleuridae; genus Temnopleurus; species Temnopleurus reevesii. The sequence goes on from BQKZ01002572.1 coordinate 51,742, forward strand.
CCCATTTCGATTTGGTGTGATAAAAAATGTGAAATTATCGGATCATGGAGGGACGTTTTTTTTTTTATTGATAAGGTGATGACCCTTACAAATTATAAATTGCTTATAAATACACATCGAACAATTCTCAAATTAAATACAAATTATGGGGAGTCTTATGTATAAAATTGCTTCAAAGTGCAAATCTTGAATTTCTATTCTTGCTAAAGGAATATTATGATGTGCAGACCATAAGCAAAAGCTTTCAAAAATGATAAGAGCGTGAGATATATTGGATCGTTTTACCTTAAATACTTTTTGGGTACGTGTATCTGCGGAGGTATATATGAAGTATACGTATTAGGCCTACATACTTCAATGACTTCCTTGACTATACATTTGTCATGTTGAATGTTTGAATGAGTGAATCTGACATGAGTGTCAGAGTATATTAATATATCACACTGCTCTAAATCAAACATCAACATGGTGAAGAATATAGGCTAGGTCAATGAATCCTTTCAAATTGGAAACAGCTTTCAAGGCTATGGGTGCCCACACTATGCATCCTTTCACAGCCGGTCAGAGATCAGTGCATAATAACAATTGAATTTTTGTACCAAGAATTTGACTTTAAATATGAACAACTGTTCGAAATGTCAATTCCAGAAAAAATTCAATACATTACTGTATTAACACTGAAATCATAACAACGTGAATTTAAGCGATTTTGAGGTATACGATATACCCCGTCAGGGAGAAAACAACAATAAAATATGAATACAGAATCAACAATGCAAAAGAGCTTCTGAAACCGTGAAGAGGTGTTGTGGGCACGGACCTAGCCCACAAAAGTGGGTGTAATTTGAGAGCCCCGCCCCCAATATACACACAGACACACAGACACCTGTGCAAGAAATCAAGGAGAAGTGCATTTAAATCGTTTAAAAATAACGTTGTGGAAAAAAAATGGAGGTGAATTCGGCCCAACCCTGTTTCCTGCACTGCGATTCCCTTTAAATTTAGGCTACTTGAATCATGGTTATATTCGATTAATTTCTTTGAACTTTTCTCAAACTTTTACCTCTCACAAGATGTGTGTTTTTATTGAGGAATCCTATGACAGTACTCCCCCACAAAGACAAAAATACTTGGAAGACCGGCCAGCACTCTATATTTAGCAGAGACGGCTGCCTAATAACACTCACATCCGAAATGTACTTGAGGGATGGTATATGGTTTGAGGATGGGGGGTAAGAACTAAGGAAGGGGGTCCTTCCTCCTTAGAGAAGGGGTTCATAATTATACCCCCATTGTCGATGACTTATGCTGTGAATTTCTACACCGCTTATCCCCATTCTCGTTGTGCCATGCATTATAAAATTTCAATGGGTCCTGGCATTTCGGTAGATGCTGTAGCGCATTCTACGCTATTTCCATCTTTCGACCTATGTAACTTCAAACGATTTACTTCTTTGTCATTTGGACGTAGGCATACATATAGAGATTTAAAGGGGAAACTTCATCATCATGCATGACATTGATTTGTTGTCAGTAAATGGAAAAATATAAAAGGATCACAACCTCTGAACATTTAAGTGAAATCGGATCATTCGTTCAAAAGTTAAGCATTTCCAAAGCTTGCATTCCCCCACTCATGAGCATCAGTGTACAGAAGTCTCCTTATAATCGGCATTCGAATAAAATACATTTCCGGCTAATTGATATATCCGGGGACAAAGATTCCCTTTGCACGTTATTTCAATCTGCTAAAGGCAAGGCTAAAGCCAGTGTAAAAGTGCTGCAATTGTAGAGCGCTAGAGAATTATTATTAACAGTTGATAAGCGCCATACAAAAGATATTCATTATTAATATTATCAGTATTATCATTAAAGCCACACCGGATACACGACACGGGAAATGAGAGGTTCATCTTTCATTTTGTATATCAAATTTCATTTTTATTTCAGAAAAAAAATCAACAGCATGTTGTTTTTTCGCTTGAGTATAGCATGGCTTATTGAATTATGCATGTATTTTTTTAACACGTTGCCAGATTTCGCTCTGTCACATTTTTTTCAGTCTGCTCTTCTAATTGTTCATTCATTGCAAGCACAATAATTCAAGGGTTGTGTTCCCCTTTAATCAATTGTAATGTTTGCTCATTGCAATTCCTGACGTAAAGATCTATTACAGCGACGGATCCTAGATTTCCAAATAGAAATGGGGGTGAAAAGCTCTGACAAGTAAAAAAATAAACTTGTTCATTCACATACAACGTCGAGGAGACAAGCAAAAAGAAAAACAAAAGATAAAAAATCAATCAACGAAATAGATATCGTTTGTTAAAGCCCCGGTCACATAGGACCCCGGAAGCAACACGTTTCACCCCGTCTCTTTGTCAATTCACAGTTAACTGCCTCAGAACAACGATTCGGGGTGAATCGTGTTGCTTCTGGGGTTCTATGTGACCGGGGCTTAAAATAGGGGGAGGCATCACGTCCCCTCCTCATCCCCTATAGATACGCCTACGTACGTATTACATCGTGAAATCGGAAATCATTCTATGTCATTGATTAATGTCTTGATTGACTTCCTTCTTTTCACACCGAAATACGTCTTCAACCATTCCATTTTAGGTTTGCAATCATCACCACTAATATCCCTAATTATGTTATGGGACTGTGGCACATGAGCCTATAACAGGCATTATCGCTTCGACAATCAGGAGACCTAAATTGACTTTTATGCTCTGTGATCAAAATTGAAAGTTAGTTGACACTAAGAAAATGGTGGACAAATATAACTTGGACAAAACAAACAACTTTCCAATCGACCATTCACAAAGGCTCGGGCAAATTAAAAATATTCTCTGTTGTTCATCAAGTACATTTTATATCTCTTCTACGTTATATTTGCAAAATACAATATATAGACAGATAGAAGGAAAGTTATTACGAATTTATTTAGTCTGCTGATGGAGCCAGTGAATCTTTAAATGGGGGTTGTTATTTTTGTCCATTCTCTTTGAGGGTCATTGTCATGGTGTGAGGCTTGTGAAAGGAGAGCTGTGTTTGGTCTCAGTCACACTTTAGCGGAAATAGCCAACGTACACAGAGATGCCAACCGTTCTGGAATATGGATCAGGTGTATCTTCATATGAATTCAAGACTTCCAGCACAAGTGTATTGCTGACAGTATGGTTATTGTTGCCATGTTTGCTCTCAATTCAGTTAAGCTGTTGCGTTATTCAAATTTTGATCATATTTCAGAAAAGTTGGCATATCGGCGAATGCCCTCGGTTTATTTAATTGAGGTTCGGGCACTCCTACGAAAGTTACATGTCCGTTACAATGACGATTGGAATTTCATGAGAAACATAAATTAAATATCATTTAAATTCAATAAGTATAAAACAGATTCTACACATTATCCAATTTCAAGGGATTTCATTTAGACATCCGCTCACCGTTATCGTATCGAACATGACAGGGCAATGTAATTGATCAATTACCGTTACTGTGCAAAAATTTGCATGGGACACATGTGGATAATGAAAGATATGCTCGGCTTGATACGCTCAACGTTCACTTATACCAGCTTTAGTGGAGCCTGTCCCGTGCGAGTTTCTGTATAACATGAAACTATTTCCGTAAAATAAAGTGGCTCATGGACAATAGAGCAGTACGCCATGTAGTGAACAATGCGAACACAACAATCACAAACTGGTTCAGATTTTGAGTAGAATTAAGGAGTATTGAATTAACGTTCAACTTAATTTTACGGAAATAGTTCATAACGTGTTAGCCTGTCCCGTGTGAAGTCCTGTATATAGGACCACAAAGATGGATTTACGCTGAGTATGTTCGTTTGCAATTGACGCTCTTGTGTGACTGAGGTTCTATAGATCTGGGTGAACTCGTTTTCACCTGGGAAGCTATTCAGAGACCTGCTCCCGATGAATCATGGATCACATGCTAGAAGATACGTAGGAGAGGAAGACAGAGTGCAGAGCGAGGAGGAAACGAGGTGGAACAAGTGCCCCCCTCCCCCAAGCACCATGCACCCCTGTTCTGATGCTCGTTACCCCTATTCCCCTCATGAACGCCGTCCCCAGCATTGTCTGATTGTAATCATGTACGTCCATTTAAAATATTTTGCGAGAGTAATTAATTGAACTAAAACAAACGGAGATCTTAAAAATGCAACAGTTTATGAAAATAACGATATTCTTACTGTTTTTATTCACTTATCTATTTATTCATTAATTCCTTTTAGTTATTATTGNCCCAGCATTGTCTGATTGTAATCATGTACGTCCATTTAAAATATTTTGCGAGAGTAATTAATTGAACTAAAACAAACGATCTTAAAAATGCAACATTTTATGAAAATAAAGATATTCTGACTGATTTTATTCACTTATCTATTTATTCATTAATTCCTTTAATTATCTATTGTGTATTCATTTACTTTTAGGCATATACTAAATGGTAATCTATTATTTGTTATCATTAATGATAATAATAATGATAGTGATAATATAATAATGATTATCGTTTATTCTTATCATTAGCATTGTTATTATTATCATTAATACTATCATCATCATCATCATTGTTGTCAGCATAACCAGATTCATGATTACAAGATTACTGATCGACGATACGACTTTATGGTGACATTCATCTTTCTTTTAAGTTCTTAACCAATAACGTTCAATAACTGGAAATCGTTATAATTCTCCTGCGTACGAAACCCGTAAAAACTATTAAATGGACATAGTTGAATATACAAGTAAAATAGATTGTGAAGACAGCTTGGAAGAACGAAGCCTTTTGGTCTGATGATGCTGCCACCAATATACATAATGATATAGACCAAGTAACAAAACATGAAAAAATTATAATACTTAATGAATGAATGTATATATATGAGAACAAAAAAAAAAACAAAACATTAAAAAATTATTGAAGGTTTAGATAAACTTCTTATCATAACTTTGGAAAATTAATAACAACAACTTATAACAAAATATGGGATATTCATTTCATATTGTCGAGTCACTTTTATCAAACTCTTTTTAAAAGGTCCAAAGATCTAAACTTGCGAAATCTCTAATTGATTTAGTTTAGTTCCTTTCTTATGCGGAATTATCTAAACGTATATGAATTTGATATGAGAGCTGTTGAACGGATTGCATTAAATAAAATAATAACTAGTAAATTAATATTCAACGTCACTCAACCTGTTTTTTTTTTTAATTTATTTATTGTCTTATTTAAAAAAGCAGGGTAGTCCCATTAATGCCGAGTAGGCCTGCTCTACCAGGGAGTCCTGCTGCACAATATATACATTTCAATCATTATAATCATTATAATTGAAACTGTACAACGTTGATCATAATAGTTCCTTATATTCAAATTACTTTGGTCAGTGAATCTGTTGGTTTGTCAAATTCCTACTTATTTGAAGGCACAAAACTATATTTCTGTGTTTGGAGGCGGTCAGATGGTACTGATATTCGAAGAGGGCGCCCCAAAACAATCATCACATAGCATCGTTGAAGATGTTTCTTTTTCAGGGCAGAACTATCATTGGCAGAACCCAGCGATCAACTGCCTCATATTTTTTTTTGTTACTGTCAATCATAATTTTGGAGTATAAACAATATTCATAATTACATCTTACATCATCCGCTTCAGATAATGAATGCTCTTCTTGAAAAAATACACATAGATCTATTCATTTCGTTTGACATTAAATTATATCCATATAGATAACACAAAGGTTTAACCTGAAAATAAAAGTAAAACTTGGTGACTTCGCCCTAAGTTGTGCAACTCTAAAACTCTGGAACAAATTGTCAATAGGAATAGAATCATCTCCGTCTTTTGTTGTTCTCGAAAGCTTGTTGAAAGTTTACTCATTTCCTGAAGCTTTTCAATAATAGTCTCTCCCTATATGCACTAAATTTAGTTACAGCATAAGCAGACATCACAGCGCATAATAGCATATATCGTTGAGTGTGTCGTTGTTGTTGTTGTTGATTTTGCTAAATGCCATAGTTTATGTCCAACCAAGGCCCAAACCATGTTTAATTTTGTGTCGCAGGTTTGAAAGGTTCAAGCACTGTTGTCCAATGCTTTGCACGAGCATCTCCCATCCCTTGAGCGAATCGGTCTCTAATACTCTTATCCCCTGTCTCATCGGTTCCGTAACGAAGGGCGGGGTCTTCATCTTTGATGCATCTTATTATGACGTCAGCAACCTCGTCACTCTCTTGCATAGCTTCGGTCACTATCTTTTTCACAACATCCATAAACTGGGTGAAAATCTGCACAGAGTAATGCAAAGGAAACCGTATTCACTTTTATTCACAAATTCTGGTATGAAGAGTTGATCTCTTAATGTAAGGAATCATTTCCTATGGTTAAAAAAAAAGCAGAAAAAGAATTTTTGATAGTCGAGAAATCTAATTTTAATAGGGTATCAAATATCGTGAATGTATGTTAAAACTGCTTACATCTATAATAAAAAAATATGTACACGATTATTTTGCACACTCCTACAAACATAGTGCATCACCTGTACTAGAACTTATAATCTTTAAATAAATATGTCAAATTAATGTTAATGTTGCTAGCGTGATCGTTATTACTGTGAGCATGTTTTCAGGTACCCAGATTTTCTCCTGTGCGATTAAATGGACGGATTTTTTTTCCTCGAAAGTTTCGGTATGAACATCTCGAATGTTCAAGATAACTTAGTTTTGAAATGGCAGTGAACTATGTTGGAAGGTTATAAATCTCTTGATGAAAGGCAGCAACAACTAGATTTCAGGCGATTTTTTTTTTAACTTGCACCATTAAAATATTGGCACATGCACCCTACCCATATGACACATACAACTAGTTTCAATTGCTCTGCAAGAATCTTCCAGGATGAAGGAAGCCGACCACCACTAAGAAGAAGAAGAAGAAGAAGAAGAAGAAGAAGAAGAAGAAGAAGAAGAAGGAGAAGAAGAGTGTAGAAAGTTAGAGCAAGATGAATGATGATAACTGTTACCATGGTTACCTTAGTGGTCTCATTCTCTGGATCAGACGGCTTGGCTTCAGGGTCTTGGTTCGCGCTCATGTTTTCATTGATACTGGTTAAAACCGGTCCAGGGCAGACGGTACTGATTCTAAGGGGAAAAAATGCAATCATTGTGGAGTCAAAATACGCCGACGCGCTAACGAAACGTGGCAATCTTCAAA
>BQKZ01002573.1:0-12581 GCA_036244855.1 Temnopleurus reevesii
CAATTGAGCCTGTTGTTTCTATTGATAGAATTGTGGAAACATTCCCTTCATACTCCATTGAGCAGTAATTGCATTCCATCTTTATTGTTCACCAAGTTAACCTCTCTTAATAATGGGCAGTTGTAAATATTTCCCAATTAACATAAGACATAATGAAGAATGATTCAAAGTATTTTTCTGTCAGGTGTAATTACATCTTAATATCTTTTGTAAATTAAATAAGTTCCTCTCCAAGGGATTTCCACAAATGCCCCCTAAAAATTCTGTTCATATGCATAGTACTGTATGTGACCTCATATACAGTTCTTTGCATATGAAGAGAATTTTTAGGGGCGTTCCCAAAATGTCTCTCTAAAATATAAAGAAAAATTATTATAAAATATATGGGAAACATTTGGGAGCTCTCTCACTCACAAAGGTGATGGTAAGGGTATCATAGATCATCACAAGTCAACATATATTGTCATAAAAGTGGACCTTTAATGAATACTGTAAAAGCCATGATTCTAGCGTACATAAATTTTAGCAAATGCACTGAATTCAGACATATTAACACATTAGCAGGGGGAAGGTTCACGTTTTGAAAGATAATCATATATATCAGGGACTGAACCTAGCTACAAATAAAATTTTGGGGGCTCTTTGGGAGAATTTGGAGAGCTAAATTATGTCCTTAAATAGTAAGATTTGGGTTACAAGGGGCTCTATAAATCATCCACCCCAAAAACATTTAAGGGGAGCTTCAAGAGAACAATCAATCTCACTCCTCTTAAATTTTAGTTCCAGACCCATGTCAGTAGGCATTATGATGAGTGACAAATTTACCGAATTCATGGTCTCAAAGTTAGCGAAAATAAAACCCCAGTGAAGATTTCAGCTTCTACAGTATGCATGAGGATAGAAATGAAAATGTGAATCACCAAACAGCTGAACAAAAAAGTTTCTCAGGAAAGGAAGCATAATAATAATAATAATGAAACACTTTTATGTAGCGCATAGCACAATCATGCGAAAGTCCTTATGCGCTTACAAGAACATAGAAAAATAGAAAGAAGTTAGAGGAACTGGGATTATCACTAGATTAGCTGTTTTTAAAGAGATATGTTTTCAGGTTTCTTTTGAATTTTTCGTATGGTGTAATATTTGTGAGGTAGTTTAGGAGGCTATTCCATAAGATAGATGTAGCGTGTGAGAATGATCTCTCACCGTATGATTTTGTAGCCGTTTTAGGTACAGTGAACTGTGATATTTTAATAGAACGTAGTGATCTCTCAGGTCGTCAGATAAAATATAAGGTTCAGCTGTGTGATGATATGCCTTTACTATTTATCCTCCTACCTATTCTGGAAGGTTGCCATTTCTACAAAATATTTAGGTTAAAAAAAATCCTAGGAAAGGGACCAGTCAGTAGCTATTAATGTCGGCTGGACCTAATGGTGAAGTCATATTGTGATCAATTGTGCCAAATTTCCAAGAAATATATTTGTATTATTTCGATCAATGTCAGTCAATCTTATGACTATTTTTCCTTTCCCAAATTTCTATGTTTAGGATATAGCGGATCTTGCTTACAGAAAGTCAAAAGGGAGGTCCCTGCTCCCAATTTGAGTTGACTAAAAGCAGATAATATTCCCTTCCTCAGGAATTCCATTTAGTTTGCATACAAAATTTCACTCAGCATTATATATTAAACTATTCCCTTTCCCAATTTTGATGTGTAGGATATAGCGGATCTTGCATACCGAAAGTCGAGAGGGAGACCCCAACTACCCAGTTTGAGCAGACTAATAGCAGATCTTCTCTTTAGTGTGCTTATACAGATCTTATTTTTACTTCAGGTAAGTAATTTACATTCAGCGTCAATGTTTTGTAATGAATCTCAGACGTAAAAAGAATAGAATTAAGAAAAAATCTAAAAGCAGAAACAAGCTTAATATTTGATTAAGACTAACAGAATGTAATGATTGATACAATATGGAGTTTTCGATTCTATGAATCACAGTCACAGTCATAGTCAACTTGAAGGAAAGGTCCACCAATGTCAAATCCTCAACTGCTTTCGTTTGTTCACTCCTAAAATCAGTTTCGATTACAGCCAGTTTTCTATTCATTTCTAGTTATTTTTCTGTAATAATGTACTCTAGGTGCTCATACGACACATATAAATTATGTGAATCTTCTTGTGTCTAAGTATTTTTGCCCCATTCTCAATTTTGTGAATATTGTCGAAACTCAGTATAAAAGGGTGCCTTGGACCATCAAAAGTACCTAGTTATAGAAGAAATGTTGTTTTATCAGAGTGAAAAAGGCAATAAATTAAGAATGCTGACCATATTCTTACCTATTGATGTCAGTAATGTTGTCACTGTATTTCAGATCTCTTTACACAGACTTTCCACTGTATTTACGTTCTGGTCATTATTAGAGGTAGATTCTCTTTTTAATGCTTAAAACCCATGGACCTAAAGAGGATAGTAGGTGTCAAAAGGGTTGGAAACTAAATTGTATTATTTGTATTGTCACCTATTTTTTTCAGAGTATGTTGGTGAGCTTAGTACCCATCAAAGGTGTGAGCCAGTTTCTGAGTATGTTTCATCTAGCTCTTCTCAACGCACTCTATGCATTCGAGTACAAGTGGTTCAATATGGGTGAGTAAACAAATATAAGATACATGAGCCAGTTTTGGGGTGTGTTAAATTTTTTGCAACTCTAAATACTCTCTTCCTCTTCTCATTACTCCCTATGCATATGAGTTAACTTCTGTCAATATGGATGTTTAAATATATTAAAGAAATTAGTCACTTTCTTTTAGTTGTTTTCATATATTCTACTCAACACACTTTGAGCACAAGTTGTTTCACATGTGTGAGTAGAGTACATGTATACTGAGTATATTGATTGAGCATAATTTATAAATTGAGGAAGTAGAGCATATTAAGTTAACTCTTGACTTGATATAGATGAGTGGACACAATTTATCAAACATTTGAGTCAGTTCTGAATAAGTTCTTGAGCGTGATACATGTAGCTATTCTCAATGCACTCTATGCACTTGAGTACAAGTGGTTCAATATGGGTGAGTACATAAAGTAGACCTAAGCCTAATTCAGCTACAGTACCATTTAAAACTGGTGCACAGATTCAGCTCATTAAAGGTTTCTAGCACTTGTCAAATATAATGATGTTCCAAAGTTTACTAGTCAATGCTGTTGCCATTTATAATAATACTAATAATAATAGGTCCATTTGTATAGTGCAATCACTATATGCATATACTCTACTGCGCTTGATACTAGGTACCATGTTATTACCCTGGCTATAATTGCCGAGCAAGCCAGGTAGGCGCTGAAGCATTCCAAGGAATAAATTCCTGCCAGATACACATTTTTCACCTGGGTAGAGTGCAGCACAGTGTGGATGAATTTCTTGCTGAATGAAATTAATGAACCCTACAGACATTATGCTCCCCTATTTTTAGGGAGACTTACTAATCTTTAAGTGCCTTTTTCATAGCTGTGTGATTGATATAATAAAAATTTAGAATTTCTGGAAATTTAGATCTGGACTCTGTAACAAAGATCTCCAATCATGTGACCAATTACAAACTTACTTTATGTTACAGGCTCATTTGGGCATAGCAATAAGTGAAGAATTTTGGGAAAGAAATTATGTAAGTTTTTCTCAGTAAAATTTGTCCTGATATTCTACAGAAACTGGACATAGCACAAGGTGAAATGGTGTAATGCAATTGTAAGATCATGTGCTCAGAGAAAATTCCTATATAATCCAGATTGTTTCATGGAATAAGTTATTTTCTTCATCTATTCAGGATGGGAGGTGCATACGAGGATAGCCTACATCGAGACCAACTGGCCATACTTCTTAGGGTTTGGTCTCCCACTAGCTGTCATCACTTCACTCCCAAAGTCTTACTTTGTGAGTGGCTGCGTCTTTTCAACGGTCTTCCCTCTGTTCATCATTAGCGGGAATGAAGCGCAACCCCCTCCAAAACCATGGTGAGCTATTTTCCTTCAATTATTTTGTGGGTCTGTCCACCCCTCCTTCACCAAAAGTTAAAAAAAAAATTGACTTACGACTGAAGTATTAACTTGTAAGCTGCTTTTTTTCATTGGTCGTTCCTCTTCAATGGAAATGAAACGCAACCTCCTTCCAGCCTGAGTTACCTCCCCTCCCTAAATATGATGAAGTCATTAGAAAAGGGCAAAGAATACATCAGGGTTTTTTTGTTTTTTTTGTTTTTTTTATTTGGGATGAATGTTTAATGGAGTCCCTGCACAAGTTTTATCTTGTTCATGGCTGCGTCTTCTCAACGGTCTTCCCACTTTTCACCATCAACCCCCTCCAAAACCATGGTGAGATAACCCCTCTCTCTAGAAATTATAAAAATCATTTCTTTCTCCAGCAATTATATGAAATCAGTTGAACCATTACGTTGCTGCACAAAACATCTTTTGTATAGCAATCATGCTAAAATGCTGAGCAAATTGCGATGCGATACCAGGAAAATTATTCCCTGGGATCAGTCCACCCCTCCCCTAAACTAAGAAAAATGGGGCTCACGCCTAGATTATTAATTTGTAAGCCACTTCTTCACCAAACCTTGGTGAGTAATCTCCTTTCCCTAAATAAGATTAACATTTTTGAAATAAGGCAGTGCCCTATGAAATTTGTACAAACTACCAGTGGTACTAATGTCCATAATCAACAATATTTTTCATGCAAATAAATAAATGATTTTTTTTTTTTTTCCCTCCAGTGACTTCCAAGTTCGGATCTTCTCATTTGTCATCGGCGTGGCCAACAAACTCTTCTACCGCACGGTGAAAGGACCCATCAAATCATCCCGAAGTCGATGAAAGATGGGCAAGACCAGAAACTATTGTATCTTGCCATGACAGGACCTTTCAAATCATCATGCAGAAGCGCCTACTTGGCGGCTATGCTATGGTCGGGTAATAATATTGGATAATTTGTCTCGCGCCTCTGAATAGGTGACCAGAGAGACGGCGTGTTTAAATGCTATATATTATCATTATTATTATCACTGTGAGCAGAGGGACAAAGGCCTGGGACAAAATAAACAACCTCCATTCAAGCATTAACAAAAGCTAGATGGACACAAAAAGAAAGTAATAATAATAATAATAATGATAATTATACTTTCTTGCATAGCACGTAATACTAACTTTATTAGTCGTCCCTAAGCACTCTACAATGTAGCATAATTACCCTGGATTTACATGTAACAGTGCAGCTGTAAGTAGCGCACTGCATTTCAAGGAAAAATTAACCTCACGTGGGTCGAGTGCAGCACAATGTGAATGAAATGTGCCATCCTTCTTGTTCTGCAGAAAAATGCTGAAAAAGAGTGGCACCTGTGAGTTTCTTTTGTGATCATGGAGCTGTTGTGGATGATTGAATGTAGCAGTTTACTTGGTCCTAGTCATTTGTTCCTTTTGCTTACAGTGCATGAAGTTGGAAAGGTCACTGCAGTAGCATATCAAAGGGACCGTTTTACCATACACAGAGCATGCCATGTCGATCGTCTTCAAACCTCAGTGTGTTGCATTAATTCTGAAGGTATAGGGATTACATCGCCCAAGACACCAGCTTAGGCACTGCAAACGTGTGTACGCCTTGAGTTTACACATGAAAGAGCACTTCCCATAGAGGTGTGTAGTCGTGCAAAAAGGCTACAAAACCACTTCAGTGTTATGTCAATGAATAATTGCTGACAACTTTTTCTTTCGTACCATGAAAGGATCAATCAAATTGTCTGAGACTTGTTAAAGATGGCTATGGCTGACAAACTGTTATATCATACCAAGAAATAACTACCGGTAATCAAATGGTTTGTCGGCGCGCATGACCATTTTGTTATTTAAATAGGTATGAATGTTTTAATAATTGAATTTTGATTTTGCGATGCATCCACAAGTCGTTTGTCAATCAGTGTACTTGATCACATTTGCAATCTGAAATATATTCTTGTTTGATGTGTTACTATTTAACCCTAATGAGGTCAGAATTATTTGGGTTACATGTGGCCTGGGGAGGGGGGATTGGGTCATTGAAAATAATGCAATGATAAAAGGTTTTGAGGTCAACGGGTGGATGGACAATGGTATTTATACCCTTTGAACAACTACTGACATCTTTTTGGAACCCCTTATCCAAGGTAATAGAAAAAAGAATGCCATTTTTTGTTGGCAGTCCTGATATTCCATCCCCTTGGACACAGTAGTTAAAGCTTGTGAACTTGTTTTTACCCTTTGAACAACTGATGACATCTATTTGGTACATCTTATCCAAGATAATGGACAAAGAAGGCATTTTTTTGGCAGCCCTGGTATCGCACCCCAAAAAATGCATGTTGTTGAAATTTCCTAGCGTTGCCATGTGCTTGAACAGTGACCACTATTTCCAGAGAGGCCAACTGTTCCAGAAAACAGTAAAACATGTCTTAGCGCCCTCCTGTTTATAGTGACCACCAGTCTACAAGGGCCTCCTTTGTTAATTGTTTCCCTCAGGATCAAAATGTGTGTTATAGAACCTGTCTAAAGAGGTCACTGTTTTCAATGGCCACATTTTCTCTTTTCCCTGGGTGGCCACTGTAGACAGGTTTGACTGTGCATGTATGCATGATTTTTTTTTACTTACTACGGAGATGCCAATGATTCTGGAGTACTCGTGATAGAAATTATAATGTAAATCATTTTACAGCGTAGCCTAATGTTTTCTCAGGAGAGAAAAGGAGGGAAAGAAGAAGGGTACTATTTTCATGCTTTTCTCTCAATGAATATGTCATCTTTTTGTTAATTTACATTTTAATTTCCATCGTCAATGCAAATTCCGCAAGGCTTGGCAGCACTGCGGTTTAACTGTAAATTCAGTATGCAATTTGAATGCTTTCCTATACCAAATACGTTGCATAAAATGTTTTTGATGAGTGAGTGATATGTATACACTTGTAAGAGAAGGTTGTGTTTTGTGTTAACATTATTGGAAGTATGTATTGATTAATGAATTATGCTTTTGAAATAAAGTATATTGTAATCTATATTGGAAACATGTATTTTTTAAAATTCTCCATTCAATCATATAGCAATATTGAATTACCTTGGGGCATCACAATGTATATCGCTCGAATCACAGGTGAGAGTGATATTCGTGTTGTCCCATAGACATTTCAATATTGCTATTATTTACCAAATCAGACATCGAGAACCAAATCAGAAACACTAAGGAAATTATCTACAAACATTGAAATAAAGGCTTCAACATGGTATAACAACCATCCAAATTCTGGGTTGCCATCTAAAAGTCACTTTAAGAAGCAAATTTCTGAAAATGCTTTTAACACTTTGCTGGCCCCTAATTTCCAATCATACTGTCTTAATAAGTGGTTCACCAACAGTTGCAAATTTTATGCCTTCTGTACACACAGAGGTTGTTCTTGACGACCTGAAAGCTTTCCTTACACAGGCTTGCCTTACAGAGCGATAAGTGATGTATGCAAACTGGATTCCATGTACAGTGAAACCTCTTTATAATGAGGTCCTTGGGACCATGAAAATTACCTTGTTATACAGTCTAACCTCTTTATAACGAGGTCGTTGGGACCAGCGGAATTACCTCTTTATGTTGAAACATTTTTTATATCAGGGTCAAAATACAAATGCAAAGAGATAAGACCAGGAAAATTACCTTGTTACAACGAGAGCTTGTTATATCAGTGCTCTTTATCAGGTTCCTCACTATATCAGGGTAAAAAACAAAGAACTATAAAGAGCTGGGACCAATAAATCACCTTGTTATAACAGGTATCTCGCTATATGCGACCTCTTTATAACAAGGTTCCACTGTATTGTACTTTCATTGTTACTAAGCGGTGTAAAGAATACCATGCAACTATGGTCATTGACAAGAAAGGTGCATAAATATGAATCTAGGAGTAAACCTGCCTACTTCCCCTCATCCTTTTTCCTTCATTCAATCAAATCTTTCGAATCGTCCCATCCTTAACAATTTTCCTCACCATTTTACTCGATCTTATTTCTCAGTTCTCTTCCCAAACTCTCCTCTTTCAAATCATTCTCAATCATCCAAATAGGCGGGTTTAGTATCACACATTTCTGGCAATGAATGTAGTTAGATGGTATTTCTTGAACCAGTAATTTTGAAATACAATACTTGGAATCCAATTTGCTTACATTATTTATTGCTATGTCGGCAAGCATTTGGGTAGTCGAGCACAACCGGTGTGCAAATATAATGTATATAAACTTTGCATTTATTAGTAAACTCACCTACCGTATGCATTATAATAGATCTCGAAGTGGTTTATCCAAACTTTCTTTCTTCCGTTCACCCTTCTTTCATTCTCTTGCCCTCTCGCTCTCCTTCACTCTCTTCTCATTCCTGTTTGGCCTTGAAAGTTATGAATGTTAAACTATTTAGACAAATTGGCAACTGATGAAGTCATGGGCGCACAATGGACCATTTATTATATTCATATCAATATTATAAAATGTTAACAAAACATGCTTGCTTAAGAAAATTCTGTTTTTGTGTATAATTTACAGACATGTAAAGAAATCATTTGGGAGAGGGTTTTGGGGAATTGAAGGAACAATTTAATTTTTCATGGGGATTCCAAAATTCCAAATCATTGCAAAAAAGTTTGGCCAGTTTTGCATGACTGGAGATCCCCTTACCACACTTGAACACAGGAAAATCTCGTTTTGAAGAGATTGGCTACAACCAAAAATGATACATACAGTGGAAGCTCTGTATTACGAGGTGCTTGACAGTTGACACCATCAAAAATTAGGAGCTGGGACCAGATTTTTTTACCTCTTTATATCAGATATTTTGTTACATCGGATCTCTTTATAACGAGTTTCCACTTTATGAAAGGTAATTCTCACTGGTCACAGCTCCTTATAGCTTAGATAAACAAAAAATAATGAATTCAGACCCATTGGATTTTCAGTTGGTTTTTACCTCAAGATATGTGGCTGGAATCAGGTAGTTCTATTTCCAGTTGAATATTTCTGTTATCATTATTACAGTCTAACCTCGCTACAACGAGGTCGTTAGGACCAGAGGAATAACCTCTTTATATTTAAACCTTGTTATATCAGGTCAAAATGCAATAAAATACAAAGAGATGGAACAAGGAAAATTACTTTGTTATAACGAGAGCTTGTTGTAACAGTGCTCTTTAAAACGAGGTTGGACTGTATTATTCATTCTGCCATCAAGAAGTTTGCGACAGTAAAAATGACAAATTTATCACAGTAAATGAAAACTGTATAGATATGAAAATAAAAAGTGGAAAGAGGAGAAGGTAAGAGAATAAGGCAAGAAAGGTGAATGCCCATCCATGGGTAGTCTTTCGTTGGCTTTCGTTGTGTGCATGTACAGAGAGTAATACAGGGTATGCATTGTGTGTCAACATGCTCTCGCCAAGGCTGAGGATAGAGCAATGCTGTGTGTGATGTAGTCACACAATGCATACCCTGTGTCATACTCTGCGTCTGCACACACTGAAAGCCTAGGGTATGTGCTTGCAGACTAATCAATGGGCCAGGGTTTGCAAAAGTGAAGTTCTTCACGAGCTGTTACCCCGAGGCATGCATGGATGGTAATGGTATTGACTACAGTGTCGTATCAACTGAAACCAGTTGAAGTAGAACTTAAATGTTTGTCCTGAGAGTTCAGCTGTTTATTACAAATATACGCTAGAATTTAAGGCATTTGCAGACAAAAGGGGGCTACAGCCACCTACCCCCAGGTTATACGGTTCCTGTGGTTTGTTGTTTTATTTACTCTTATATCATGAGATGCCCGATAAAACTTGATTACTTTCTGAGTCGAAAGGATGCCCTTTTAACGGAGGCTCCATTGTACATGACTTTTCCAGGCCTGGAATAACAAATGAAAAATTCCATGATTTTTCCAGGTTTTCCATGACCTCAGGAACCCTAATGTTACATATTATTTCCACTTTTCCCAGAAGTAATTCACCCTATCTGATAGCGATCTCTGTTTTGGAGATCCGCTTTGCATGCCCGATGGTCCCCTTGAGACGCTTGCAAGGTACAAGCCAAACTCAAAGTCATTCCGCGTCAAATGAAATTCTATTCTGGTGCAACTCGCGTTGAGCTGGTGCTCCTTCGTCATGCATCTGTAACGTTCACAGAGTTCTTTGTCAAAATACGACACAACATCTTGTCGACTGGCACGTCCGCCTTCAACAATCTTCTCAAGGTCTACAATGCAAGATCGTAAGCCATGGCCGCTCTCATTGATGGCATGATCTTTTCCAAAAGGTGACGGCGAAAAAAGATAGCTGAGAGCGCTCCAACCATAAGCAACACAGCTTGGCCTACGGGTTTGACTGCCTGCAGATATCGTAGAAACCATGCTAGGATCGTGGTAAAACAAGTGAAGAATAGCAAAAAGATGTATTGTTACATGATTACAGCAACTCATAAATCGAAGGTTCTGGATATGAAACGAAAGTATCTCGAGCTCAAAATATTTCGCCTCCTCCTCGAGATTCTCTAATTCCTGGGACGAGATTGTATCGAAGATTCCACCGCTTTGGATGAAGCGAAGGATATGCATGAATAATTCTTCATCTCGATTTATGACGAAATTCCCGCTGGCGTCGACTTGAGATACGACGTTACCATGGATCATCTTTGAAAACAGCGAGTCTCCCTGTCCTAAAACATTGTTCAAATTCAACTTGTAAATGTTACCATTTATCACGAATCCAACCTTTTCTGGAGGCTTCATATTCGCCTCATCAACTTTCTGTTGCAGTTGTTGCAGTCGCTCGCTTACCGCTTCCTTCAATTCATCAATCAAGAAAAAATCTGCCTCCTCTTGTAGCATTTCAAGCTCGTTAAAGCCTTCTGGCAGGACGAGCTTACCACTTCTCAAAAAATTCAAAACATGGCGGAATATCTTCCCATCCCGGTCGATCATGTAGTTGCCATGTTTGTCTTTGGTAGATGGGATGGGACTATCCAAAAGGGCTGCGAAGAAAGAGTCGGGATATCTGGTTAAAGTGACCCGCGAGGTCTGGTAGATTTTGCCACCGACATTTAAACTGACAAATCTGTCAGAATCACAATCGAAGCTTTCTGGAGCAGACATCTTCTTATAATCTCAAATGAAGTAGCTGACCATGAGGGCAAATCTCCTTCCGTGAATAGTGAGAGAGCAGCTTCTAATACTGAGAAGTCTGACAATCGTGCTGTGATCATACCATTACTGTGAGTAGAAGGGAGAAATTAAGGATTTGGGACAAAGTAAACAACTTCATTCAAGGGATCACAACAGCTAAATATACACACAAAAGAAATTTCCTTTGCTCAGCACTTTATATTCTGCAGAGAAATGTCAATCAGGCATACATACGATGAATGGGAGAGTTACTTTCTTTTGTGTCAAAGAAGCTATTGTGAATGGAGTCGTTTACTACATCTAAAATCCTTTGTTCCTTATGTTTACAGTGCATGGTAATGACTGTTGTTTTATGTTGGTTTTGAGAGCCGGAAAATGACTCAGTATACAGTACCTGTCCTGGCTCGTCTTGTCTTTCCGTTCACGCCAACATAACAAACAATTCGGTGAGTGCGATGTGGATGATTATGCCTGGCATTTTTAGAAGTTAGATACATTGAATTGCTCTTTAAGGATGAAGGAGGCAGATCATGCACTAGAGGGAGAAGAAGAAGAAGAAGAAGAATTTTTCATTGGCTTCCAATCTAAACCATGATTCTATTATCAACAACAACGTCATAAACTCTTAACATCGGTTCATGGTCGTCGGCTTTTATAGACTTACTTCAATTCAAAACACGGAAGTGGGGATAATGAGGAAGGGGAATTCCCGATTTGAACATTGACGCATGCGCACGTGATGGCACTATAATGAGAACTGTGGTGTGGTACGTGATCACCAAACAGCCTCAAAAGTGTTTGGGACTTTTGGCTGCCGCGCAGTGATGAACTCCTACTACCTTTTAAATGGACATTTTGTCGCATTTATAATCTTCTAACTATTATTAGAATCAAATTAGTTGCATTTGATTTGCTGAGCTGAAGATTATTAAAAGTGTTTACAACACGAATCGATCTCAAACAAAGTTTAAACGAATCATGTTTCGTTATTTCATTAATATTAATTGAGAATATGAACACGAAAATTGTCAACTCGAAGAAATCTTTTAATACAAAAGTGATACTTATTACTCTAGAAAAGGGATTTTAGAAAAAAAACAAGGGTGAAAGTCGATTTTCTGAGCTCTAAAGTACATGATAATATGTAGCCACGTTGCGACATTTCATTGTTTTCATTATACTCACCAATGGTTAACAATGTTTACCTTAATCAAATTAATAAAATCGTATATTATGCTTAATTATATCGGGGATGATCCAGACCAGAGAGCGATCAAATCCCCATTGAGGAGAAACCTCATGCGCGCACCCAGGATTTTGATACCCGAGGGGCTGAGCACAAATTTGCCCCCCCCCCC
>BQKZ01002574.1:17249-55542 GCA_036244855.1 Temnopleurus reevesii
CTTCTTTTTTTTTTTTAGTTTTGAGGAAAAAAAAGAGTCTTAAAAGGTGCTTAAAATAATATAGTCTAAAAGCTAAGGTAAATCAACTTAGAAGATAGTCTGACAACTTTCCGCACTCGTGTAAAAAAAAAAAAAAAAACCGACTCTGTCTTTCCATATAATTATCCAACGGGCGAGAGCTTCTTTTTCGCTCGCGAGCTCTGCTGCGTCGGATTCGATTTGTTTACCGTTGTTCCACGGTCAGCTCAGCGCATGCGTCCCTCACATCCATGGCAACGAGAAACCATTTACGCCATTTTGGATCGCCGCGGATGATGCCTGGCGACGAAGGAGCTCGACGACGAATGCCCGGGGATAATTTCAGAAGAATAGAGCTCAGAATTACACGTATCGTTTGATTCAATTATCATAATATAATTTACACGTGTAATGATTTAACTTTGACATATTTTAGGGCAGAAAAATTAATGTTAAAAACAAAATAATTGATTGGTTTTGACTGCCAATCGTCACTGCACTGTGTGTGACTGTGCTACGCTGCCGGTGGATCGGGCGCAATCCTATTCGAATTTTGACGTTGACAATCCGTCATCATGACGGATGTTGTGGACCCCAGACTTGACTTTATTTCAGAATACATCCTCAAAAGCTATAAGCTAAAGCCTGACAAGTGGCTAAAATGTGTAAATGTGGAGGAAAACAAGATATTAATGCTGGAATTTCTGGAGAAGCCAGACAACCCACAACTGGTTTTCACAGTCAATCCTGCTGGGCTGATCACACCCTCCTATGAATTTCCATCTGCTCTCAAGAATACAAAAGCAATCTATTTCATCAAGAAAGGACGTGATCCTGTTGGAAAAGACAATATCAAAACCACCCTTGTGTATGGAGACTTGTCATACACGCCACTTGAGCAACTCTCTGCTTTGGTCGACGAGGTGAGTAGGATCAATCAATCAAAATTCATGACATGGATGGGAATTGGGCCTTTTGGGATTGGAACTTGGAGTTGGAGTGGGACTCTTGCTTGGTCGATTCTGGGGACTGGGCGCAAAGTGACAAACAATTTGTCACATTCTTCTATCAAATAAATGTTTCAATGATTATGCAACAATGAATAGAATAAGCAACAATAATGCAACTCCATTTCCAAATAATTTTTTTTTTTGTGAGAGAATTCCAAGTAGGCCTATCACATTTCACGTCATTGCATTGGGCTCTGTTCAGACATGTCAGATAGGCTAGCCTAACTTAATCATGTTGTTAGGCTACATGCTAATTGAAAATAACGAACCATGGCATTGAACTGTAGCCTAGCCTAGGTCCTAGTTGTAACAGATGGCCATTTCTTGAACTTAATTCTTGATTTTGGAATTTTGGAAACTTGCATTTGATTGCAAATCAACTGCAATTCAGTTGCCAATTGAAATGCGCATTTACGCACGATGTGTGTTCCCAACCAGACGCGCATGAAACAATGGTTTGAATGGTGCCTGCTAATCAATTGCAAGTTGCATTTTAGAAATGGTTTTCAAAAATATACCGGTATTGATATTTTTTTGTTGAATCACAGAAGCTTCATGCAATTTTTCTATGGGATTATGCCATCTATGGCATGCAATAGGAAAAGAGTGGCGGAAGTGACCCAGCTTACGCGTAGCTTAAATTTATGCCAATAAATTTCATTTTTTTCTCCATTTAGATCTTGGTTCCGTTGCTGGCCAACCCAAGGAAACATGAACAGTGGCCTGTGGTGGTCTCACAGGATGTCCTGCGTCATGTGCACAACCTGAAGAGCAGCGTGTATGTTGTAGCAGGCCAGGTCAAAGGCAAAACCTTGCTTCCGCTCCCAGTTGGCTCGGAGAAGGTGGAAACAGAGGCTGAGGAGGAAAAGTAAGTTTCTGTTCCCTTTGCCTCCATACCCAGTTCAGACAAGTTTAAGCTGTCAAAAAGAAACATATGTTGCTATTGAATATTGCAATTTGGTGTTTGTAGGATATGATAAGTTAGGGGAGCTATTTTTTCCCCAATTTTTTTTTATCAGTATAATCACTCATTTTCAGTCTGGAAGGTTAGAGGGTCAGAAATTGTGTGCAAGTTTTTGCTGGGATGTTTTTGAAAATGTGCAAGTGGACAAAATTGCTCTATATTTATTGGTGCCTAGATTAAAGGAAAAGAATGGATAAATAAATAAAATATGGAAATTTAAATTCATTCTACTACACTTTGTCAGATGAAACCTGAAGAATAAAGCCACTAAAAGTAACAAGGGTAAAAGCAAACCAGACATTCTTCTAACTATATTTTGAAATGACGAATGAACTTTTGGTGATGTCACAAATGATCCCACAGATTGAACTAGAATTTCACTCAACATGCTCTCTGCCCTCTTCCTTCCTGACAGGGACGACTCCTATGACCGCAGCCTGGTCCACGCCATCGAGTCAGTGATCATCGACTGGACCCATCAGATCCGAGATGTGCTCAAGAGGGACTCGGCTCAGCCTCTGCTCGAGGGGCTCAACCCTGGCCCCATGGTCGAGATCCAGTTCTGGAAGGCAAAGTGTGAGAACTTGGACTGCATCTTCCAGCAGGTAGGATGAGAGTTGCTGTAGTTTTTATTGATTTGTTCCTTTTTTTGTTTGTTTAATATTTACTGATTCTAACAATAACAAATAATAACTATTCACAGAATTCTACATAATGTGTATAGTTAATGATGTTAGCCAAATGTTTCATATGATAATTAGATGCAATTTATATAGCGCACGTATCCACTCTGCGGAGTGCATATGGCACTTTGCATTATTAGATTCTTCCCAAATGATAACATTGATGAAAGATTATAGAAGAATTTACAAAATACAAGAAAGATAACAAAAGGAGGAAGAGAAGATTGGTGAATGAATATACTGACACAAACCAAGTTCAATAAAAGTTTGCAGCCAATTCAACTCCAACCATACCCACGCCCCCCAAAAATCAAAACCAAAATATTGGAATAGCATGACTTACCAAGTCAAATCATCACTTTTGTCCATCTCTTCCTCCATTCCCACAAATAAATGAATAATAATCCTTATAAGAATGATAATGATCAAGATTATTGTTCATTTTTTGTTATGTAGAACTGAATCAAGTCTACTCAATCAAGTAGATGAAATATATAAATAGGCACATTGATTGACAGCCATTTTCTCTTTTAATGTAATCCAGTATCCTTTGCATTTCTTTATTTCAGCTCCGAGACCCTAAGGTGCGTAAGATGAAGGAGCTCCTGGAGCGAACCCAGAGCAGCTACCTGCCATCGTTCAACAACATTGAGAGAGATGTTGAAGCAGGTAAAGAACATTTTCATACACTTCTCTTATGAGAATGTGTTCGTACATTCAGAACTAGAAGTTGATTGTACATGATAGTTCATCAACGTACATGTACTTGTAAACTGTCTTTTTTTTTTCATATTTGTCTCCATCTAAATTTGCAAAGATCGAAGCTGAGATATGATATTCAGGAATTGAAGACCTATTTTTTTTAGAGAAATTGGCCAAAATTCTTCAAAAATCATCTCCTTAAAAATGTGGAAACGATTTGCAATATCATTATCTAAAGACAGTTTAAATTTTATATTGTATCAAATTGATAAATATCACAGGTCATGAATTTATTTGATCAGGGTTGAAATTATTTGAATTGTCCCCTTTGCTTACCGTCACTGCCCTTGCTACATTTAAATGTCACTATTCGACATTAGAAACTTTGAAAAGACTTTCGACTTCATCCATTCATATTACAAAATACTCAAAAGAAATAATTGTCCGAAGAATTTATAATGAAATGTCTTTTCTTTGTTTTATTAAATTTACAGCACTGACTGAGGCCCAGGACATCAATTGCTACCTGAAGCCGTTGATCTACCAGGTTGAGAGCTTGGACGAGCTTGAGTTCCCTGACATGACTCCCAGGCTAGGACCCATCCTTCACACAGTATGTCTCATCTGGAGTAATTCTGACTACTACAACACAGCCCCCAGGGTTATCGTGCTGCTACAGGAGATATGCAACCTGCTCATTGACCTGGTAAGTTGTGCATGGATGACGTTCATAGAGGCCTCTCAACACAGAGTGAAGAATATAGTTTTCTAATAGTATCAACATCTTTTTTTTTTTCTCCTTTATTTTCTTAACAAGTTTCATAATTAATTTATTGAATTCAAGTCTCTGTAAGTAATTCCCTTGACTCTCTTTTTTTTTTGAGGGGGGGGGGGTCAAAAAGGCTTGTCTTCTTGTTGGCTTCATGTGTTATAACAATTTACCATTTTTAGTACGTAAGATAATTTTACATAAGTGAAAGGGCTCAAACAGATTATTGTAGAGAGATCATGAAAGATATTTTTAGGTTTTAATCTGACAAAGCCATATCCTTTTTGTAGTGAACGTATAAACTGATAGAGATATTTGAAGGATTGCTAAGTAGAAAATAATCTCATTGTAAATACTGTAATATAATAATATACTGAGTAGCACATCTTTGCAAAACATAGAAGTATAAACAATTAAGTATTCTGATATTTTTTTTTCCATTTCAGTGTCGCGTCTTCCTGGACCCCTCCGAGATCTTCAAGCTGGAGCCAGAGGAGTCCCTGGAGAAGGTACGTGGAGCCCTGGAGGTGCTCAAGAACTGGCGCCAGCTCTACGACGAGCACCGTGCTAAGCTCAAGGACTACTTCAAGGATGGCAGGGAAGTGAAAGAATGGGAGTTTGCCTCGCCGCTTGTCTTCACACGAATGGATAACTTCACACAGCGCATTGAGACCATCCAGGTAAGTTTTTATAAAGAGTTATACATATAGTTTAACCGTAAACATTTATTTGCATAGAATTAGTCCTAGAGGATGTTGCTAGAAAGTAGTAAATAATTGCAAGCTGCTGTTTCCAATCAAAACCATTGTTTCATGTGGATTTTGTTACAAGCATGAACCATGTGTAAAGGAAAGTAGATATTTGCAACTGATTTTCTATTGAATGGAACTTTCTAGTAACAACCCCTTAATTTTCTTAGCATGTTTATGCAAAAGAAATTTAAAGTTATGTTTTGAAATCAGGGATTGTAACAAGAATGCAAACTTTCATTCAAATAGTCATATTTTTTCTTGATTAAATCCGAGCAGTTTTCATTATTAATGTAGAATGTTATTTACATTTACATTGATAATACAACAATGCAGATATTGGTCAAATATCTTGAATACCATGAAAACAAAAAATGTGCTCCAGTTGTGTAGTTCTGTAGGAAGAGAGGAGAAAATATATGAAATTCAAAATCATTTGAAGGAGACTACAATGTTGTCATCAATGCAATCAAAGTTATTTGATATGTAAATAGTGCAATGTGGAGGTTCAGAACTAAACTTAAGCGTTTTACCCAAACTAAACATAAGAACATGAAAATTCCCATCCATCTGTTCACCTAATTTAGAGCTTGTTCGAGACTAACGTTGAGTTCAGCAAGCTGGAGAAGACAGAGATGGGAAGCATGAAAGGAAGGATGCTCAGCCAGCAGGTGGAGAAGATCCATGAAGAATTCCAAGAATGTGCTAAGGTCTTCACTGAGAGGCCTTATGATGGGCTGGACCCTCAATGCCAGGTATGATGGGTAGTTTTTGGAGTTGGGATTATGGTGGTGAAGGTGCTGTGATGAAGAGGATGATGATGTTGATGAGAGCGATGATAGTGATGATGATGATGATGATGATGATGACGATGATGATGATGACGATGATGATGGTGATGATGATGATGATGATGATGATGATGATGATGATGATTATGACGATGATGAGTTATAGGACCTAACCTTTAGAACCAATTACCTTACCAATTAAGATAAATAGAATCAACAAAATCCTTCAAGTCCCATCTAAAAGCACATCTTTTTTTCACGTGACTAATTAGTATATGCCTTATATTTTTGTTTAGGGGATTCTCTCTAAAAAAAAATGTTGTTACCTTCTATCTTTTCATGTTTTTCCTATCTGTTTCATTGGTTGTTCTTGTTTCTAAAGCGCCATTAACACCGTAGGGGGAACCTGTGCGCTATATAAGTAGCTTCCATTATTATATTATTATGATGATGATGATTATGATGATTATGATGATGATGATGATGATGATAATGATGATGCAGCCCCCACTTTTTCAGTAATTGCATGCAAAACATGTGGCAATACACTACCCCTTCATTTTTAAGATGTTCTGTAGTGCTTGTTATGAACGATGAATTACCAAGTATTTGAGTTCAATCGTTCAGGAGAGTACACGAGTGAAGAAAATATCAACTATTTCAAAGAAGTTGATGCTTATATGATGATAAAGAAGAGAAATCAGTTAAAGATATATATATTTATTGAATCTTTGACTTACTCTTTAACATTTTCCAGACATTGATTATTTCCAATTATTTTCTCCACACAGGAATTCTTGGATGACTTTGAAGAGTTTGAGAAGAAGGTGTTTGACTTGGACAGAAGGCTCGGAGCCATCCTGTGTCAAGGATTTGATGATTGCTCAGGAATAGAGGCTGTCTTCAAGGTGAGTAGAAATCAGTATAGGATTTATGTGAAGGAGGCGTAAATGATAAAAATACACTTTGTAGCTTTTTAGAATCATCATAAGAAGTGGTCAAAACTTTTGAAAGCATCTTCAAATTCAATTTGTTTTAATTATTTTGTGCAATTTGAAGTAATCTAGGGTACATTATCGTACATTCTTCATGGCCAATATTGTGTAATTATGTTTGATGGCCATTTTACTCAGCTCCTGCTATTTATCTTACAGTTGCAGCTTAGTATTTCATATAGATATGATAATTTATAATCAATTATTTTCTCCATCAAATAGACAAGTTAGTACTCCCACAATTCATCAACTATTGTAATGATTTATCAAGTGGTCAAGTTAAGTGAATTGATAATGACAAAATGATAAGTGATTTATTTTTTGTTATAGAAGACTGTTTTTTTCCTTCATTAGTCACTTTAGAAATTACACATGCTAAAGCCTAACTTACTTAACTAACTTGACTTTCCTATTTCTTTCTAGATGTTGGATTGCTACGGCCCGCTGCTCGATAGACCAGTCATCCGGGGTGACTTTGAATGCAAATACCCGATCGTCCTCGCACTCTACGACCAGGACCTAGACCAGGCGAAGGATATCTATGATGAGCACATGAGAATGGAAGAAGCCAATGGAAATGCCCCTCTCAACAAGAACATGCCCGACGTAGCAGGCCAGCTGAAGTGGTCGGCCCAGCTCCGAGACCGTATCAGTAAGCCTATGGGCAGCTTCAAACACATGGAGCATCCGTAAGTTTGGTTTCTTCCTTTTGATTGAAATAAGAATTTTCTATATCATGATAAATACACATTTCAGGAAAACATTCTTTTAGCGAACACAATATCATTTCCATATTTCACTTGTGGATATGTTCATCGTACTCTCATTCCAACATGTAGGTAGATCATCATCATAAGCAAACACTGGAGTTGTGTTTCATAAAGCTATTTGTAGATCTACGCAAGACTGTACGAACAACTGGTAATCATTTTCAGGTGTGATTTAGCCACAGGAGTAATCATTGAGTGGAGATTAAGGTTACCAGTCATTCATATAGATGTGCATAGATTGATGAACATCTTTATGAGACACAACCCTGATGCCTGTTTCATAATGTGTTCATAGAGGTACGCATGACTCTGCACATGACTGGTGACCCTTTTTCAGGTGCTTACCCGGCAACGTATGGGTAATTCCCCCTATCGCATATAGCTCTTCGAACCTGAACGCATGCGGCGCATTAGTTATTTTGGCCCAGATTCTTGGCACAGGTACTTCCGATAACATTCGCGCGTTTTCAAAAGTGTGTTGCTTTCTACGGTAAACTTCGTCAGCGGCTTGTAGTGTCATATTTTTTCATCGATTTTTGCGAATAAAAGCATAATTTTATATATTTTTCTTTCATATCTGCATTTATTTGTTATATGGGTTTCTTTTGCGAAGCGGTCGAATGCTGGGCTTCCGACGCAAAACGAAGGAATTACGCTAAATACCCATGGATGAGATCTGTGACAACTAACCCGCAACAGCATCGAGTTGGGAAAAATCTCCTTCGAAGAAAAGATCATTTCGAACTGAGTTCAACCTCCAGGATTTGTTCAAGACATTTTTTCAAGAGTGATATATTACCGGATGGCAATGCAAACACCCATCTGAGGTATTTATATTGGAACAATTTTGGACAGGATGAAACAAGAAGGGAAAGGAGTGCTCCAATCGACCACCGGGGGTCTACGCTGGGTCACATTGGTATCTTGCGGAGTAAACATTCGCTGCTTCCCTCGCGAGAGTTTTGAGTTCATTCTTTCGTTTTCCATTAGTAGGAACATTTCTCAGAGCTAGAAAGTCCTTTAATTGAGACACAGACATTTGTTGAAATTCGTCATCGGGTCTATCCATGTTTGACCGCGGAGGAGATGTATTAAAATTGCAAATTATTCAGCGACGATCGAAGATTGGAATTTCGTAGATGGTATACAGTGAAATCAAGATGGCGCGCGCTTTATTCCGGAAGTGAGCGTGCCAAAGCCAAAGTGCGTAATATCGATATCACAAGGTGATATCGGGTGATATCGGCTATATGCGATAGGGAGAATTGAATGAATGAAATGATCACCAGTCGTCTGTAGAATCGCGTGAACCTCCATAGCTATATGAAGCAAGCACTGGTGCTCTGTTTCATAAAGCTAATAGCAGTTTTATGCATGATTCTACGCACCATTGATGACCCTTTCTCAGGTGCTAACTCGGTAACAAACAATGCAGATAAGGGTCACCAGTCATAGGTAGCCTAAGAGTTATGCATAGCTTTATTAAACATATCACTGTTGATTGTTGGACAAGATCTTCAGGTACTCCAAGCTTGTTTAATGCCATGTCTATCACACATCCATTGTAATTCATGTTAAACATTATGTGATGAAGCAGTTCCCATTAACAGAATGATGTGCTTTGAGCCATGCCATCTTATTTCTTTAAACTTGCTCATAACTTGGGAAAATTCCATGTGCAATTTCTGTTTATGGTATTCATTCCATCCTTTTAGGCATAATTACCATCATTTTTTTTCCTCCCATGATATGCTTTGATTAGTCTTTCATTCAACCCTTCTTTGAATAGACTAGGTTCATTTGTATCATTATGTTTCCCACTTTCATCTCTATATTAACCACTTTTAAGCCTTATTTCCTCATGTAAAATATTACGTCTCCTTTTGTCGGCATGAACTAGCATAAATTCAACATAACATTGGTAATGTTTGAACTCATTAATTGGGAAATTTGATGTGATGTGAAAACGATTTATGGTAATATTTACATTTGAAGATAAAGTACGGTCCAGAATGATTGTCTAGTAATGTGGTTAAAAATGGGCAAAAGTTGAATAATTTCATTGATTACTTTTTGTAATAAAAAATATGGGTTGGATGTAAATGAATTGAAAAAAAAAACCTGTTATAGAATTCAAATAATTCAATTCCATAAAAAATGCAGCTTAATATGGTCATCTAACACAAAACGGGACTGATAAGATTAATACAGCTTCTCTGTGTTTTGGCCGAAGTTTTCTAATTTTTGTTCTTTGTATCTCATTGTGGTATAATGGTCATAATGCAGGACTGGTGTTAAGAGGTAAATATGTTGGGCACATTCAGAGTTCTTGATTGTTGCACATTGCGTAAATAACTAACAGTTTTCTTTTATAAAAAAAAAAGTTTTCACTAACACCTGTGTTTCAAACTTTAATCAGTTTTGTTTTGGTTCTTGAAATGTTTTGTGAAAAAAATATTGGTGCTAGTTTTTATTTATTTTGATATTATTACTTTTGACAGGATTTTTTTTTTATGAAGGCCCATTTAGAATTTTATCTTTAATGGCCTTCATATGATACTGAATAATATGCAGATGAACGTTTCATATTTTGATATATTTATATGTTATAGTTGTTTTTGTTTTTATTCACTCCCACTTATGTTGATATGTATTTTCTTGATGAATCGTTTATTGTTTAAAATTTTAAGTAATGCTGACAACAACAAATTTTGCCATTATATATTTAACTTGGCGGCTAATATTTTTGTTCACTAAAAACCTAAAATGATAAATTATACATAAGCAATCAGGTTTGCCAGTTACTGAGATAACATACATGTGTCTCAAATGATAAAAAAACAAAACTACCATATACTAGTATTATATTGTCTTTTAATATCATTTGAATGACCTCTTTTAAAGATTAACAACATCTTACATGTACGTGAACAAAATGTACTTGTTCCCTAATATTGAGTATTCATAAACTTGAAAATCTTGGGATTGAAAATTAACCAAAGCTTAAACCAGTAACATTGACAGTTGATTTCAATATGATCATATTTTCTATTTCTAAATCCAACCTTATTCATTCAATTACTATTATTATCATTTATTTTATTGTTATGCCTCCGCCATCGTAAGGTGGTGCCAGAGGCATCATGTATTGTTTTTTTTTTTTTGTTATAGTTGTCTTTCTTATTTGTTCCCACATTAAAAAGGACAGATTACTTTTCTTTTGACATTTTAAGAATGTGTTCACTTTTCCAAAAGTGCACTGCACGGTTACATTGAGTTCTACCAAATACAAGATACTTGCACTCACATAGTCAAAACGTATGATAGATAGATACCTTTTTCACAGATTTGACAATTTTATGCACATTTGTGTTTACAGGCATTTAGAGACAATAGTGCAGAACTCAAGAAGAAATGTATGCAGTTGACGATTGAAGGGTGAAGTGTTGTTTTAAAAAACCCTGTATCCGATAAAAGAGATTAATGGTATTTATTTTATTGGAGGGAAGTAGACATTTGCATTTACCGAAGTTAACCAAAAAATAATCCTTAACTACAAACTCAATTTTTATCATTGAGTTAAATGCTGGAATTGTAGTCTGCAATTATATACAAAGTGATGAAATAGAATTTGTTGCAGTTATCTTGTTGTGAAATTTGTTGTTTGAGTGACTGTGGAGTGACACGCAAAACAAAATTGATGATTATTTTATAGACGGCTTCTACACAAGATCACATGAAAACAAATAAAGCTTTATTTTGTCATTCGAGCGTAGTTAGAATTCATGATTTTCAATCTATTCTTATTTACAAAATATCAATTTTTCTGCAGAATTCTGGAGTCAGAAGATGCCACGGTTATTTTCCAGAAGTATGAAGAAATGATGAATCTCTTGACCAAGTAAGTAAACTTTTTAATGAGAAATAATACAATTAACATAATTTCAAAAACTATGTTTTATTAATTTGACATGTTTGATTGAACATGAAATCCAATAGAAAGATGGATATCAATTTCGTAATTAGCCTAATGAGGTGTTGTTCAAAATCAACTGCAAATCATTTGCAACTTTGCAAATTGTAACGAGCATTTTCATTCACACACTATGCATATTTAACGAGACGCGCATGAAACAATGATTTTGATTGGCACGTTCCGATCAACTGCAACTTACGATCAATTGCAACTTTTGAACAACACCCTTCAAACACCACCCCAAATTTTTTGTATATATATTTAAATTTTAAGTTATTTGAAACTTGCTTTTGTCTAACTTTTATGTAGGGGGTGCTAAAAAGTTGCAATTTATCGCAAGTTGGAGTTGACCTGAACACTAATCAAAGTGGTTGTTTCAGGCATGTCTTGTTTAAAGTCTAGATGGTACATGAATGAAAATGCATGTTTCAATTCGTAACTGACTTATAACTGATTTGCAAACAATTGTTACTTTCTGGCAACACCCTTTTATATCTATATCAGGGGTGATAACATATTTCGTGACGTTAGTAGTGTTGTACCATGAACCATGAACTACCCAGGACATTAATTTCCTTCAGCAAGAAATTCATCCACATTGTGCTGCACTCAACCCAGATGAGGTGAATGGGTACCTGGTAGGAATAGTTATTCCTTGAAATGCCAAGTGCGCTGCATGGTGGCTGCCGGGCTAAAGCCAGGGTAATAATGCTGCAATTGTAGAGCGCTTAGGGAATTCTCATGAAGAGTTGATAAGCGCTATATAAAAGCCGTTCATTATTAACCTATACTTTAATTGATTTAACTTGACAGGTATGAGCAGAAAGTGTTTGAGAACTGGACAAAGGGTGTGGATGCCGTGTGTCAGACCAACCTTGATCAGCCTCTCATTACGAGGGATGAAAGCTCTAAATTGATCACGGTCAACTTTGACCCCAAGGTATGTACTTTATTAATTACTTAAGATATACCCTTGAAGTAAAAAAAAAGCTTCAGCTTTCGATCCTAGCTGAATATTAATCATAATCGAAATGACAAGCAAAAGAAGTGAACACACAGTACATAGAGCCAAGCTAAAAGAAAGGACAGAATGTAAGGGGCAGCCAATCACAGAGCGAGGAGCGATGAATACAGGAACTCCAGAACTATATAATGTTTTAGAAGATTATCTTTAGAAGATAGTTCCAAAAATGAAGTTCATTAACTTTTTCACACATATTCGAGAGACAGTTTCTTACAAAACCACTGATAAGTGAACTCTATGTAGCAAAAAAAAATAAATGAATAAGATATTGGCAATCTACAGACTATTTGACTTCCCTTTGTATTAAAACAAATTATGGAAGTTGCTACAACCACATTCTCCTTTTGATGCATGCATTAGAATGTGAGAAAAATCTTAACTTGACTCCCTTAACATGACTTTTGACAATTTACCTTCTTTTTTTCCTTCTATAGTTGGTATCTGTCCTTCGTGAGGTCAAGTACCTCCAGATTCGCGGTGAGGAAGCCATCCCCGGCAGTGCTGCCTCCATCTACGAGAAGCACGAAACTCTCCGCAAGTACGTGGCCAACCTTGACCTCACGGTAGCCTGGTACAACAAGGTCCGGAACACCGTCCTTGAGGTGGAGTTCCCTCTCATCGAGACCCAGCTGGCTGACCTTGACACGAGAATCCGTCAGGCCGAGGGTGACCTGAACTGGACGTCGGATTCGGTCTGGGAGTACATCCAGGAGACCAGGGACCAGGTACATGACCTTGAGAAGCGGGTGCAGCAGACCAAAGACAACGTGGAACGCATCAAGAAGATCATGGCGGAGTGGACCAAGCAGCCGCTGTTTGAACGCAAGGAGCTGAAGAAGGAAAGTCTACTGGCACTGGATGACAGGCAGGATAGGTTAAAGAAGAGATATGCTGAGATTACGACAGCTGGAGAGAAGATTCATTCACTCATCAAGGTAAAATATCCTGGCCTGTTCTCTAAACTGAGCGATTGCCTAGTTCTTTTTCAAATACCCTTTCAAATCCAAATTCACTGAGAGCTACTGAAATTATTACATTTATAATTCATTGCCACTAATGTTTATGCAAAGTTTTATAGAATAATCTTTACCCATTGGTTTCTTAAATTTAAAATCAAATATTTTCTTGTTTCTCTTAATCAATCATTCAACAAATATTTTGTATGAAGTTTGTAGTCTTGTGCTGTCATTGATTAATCTTTTCCCTTATTTGGTCAATTGCACTTCAACTTTTCCTTAAAAAAGGTCAAATTTTACTTTTTCTCTATTATGTCACATCTTCCCATTTTACCTATAAGATATCTTTGGCAAGTTTACATTTGATAGTTTCATCCCCTTTACATCTTTCTTCCTTTAAATTTCAACTTTTTATTTCATATGCTCTTTTACAGGAAAACCTTGGCTTATTCAAGGCAGAAGCCAGCAGTGACATCTGGAAAGCATACGTTGACTACGTTGATGACATGGTGATCGATGGCTTCTTCAACTGTATCCACTGCACCCTCAGCTACCTGCTGGAGAACACTGACCCCAAGCACTGCGCTGCTCCTCTCTTTGAGGCTCGTCTTGAACTCCAGGTTTGTGAGATTTAACATAATTTTTTTATAATTGGCTCGTTTTTGGCAACATGTTTCGGGAAATACACCTTTCCAAAAAGAGTACATCAATTGTTTTTTATTTATGAAAGGAGAGAAGTAACCTTTCTTTAATTTTGTTGAACGCATACACCGTCATTATGCATCTCAATTGAATACTAGTTAAATTAACAATTTAAAGTTACCAATACCTCTATTCATTTTCTGAATCTGTGACAAACTAGCATTTAAACATCTATTCATCTATTTCTACTAGTGCAGTTTCGAATTTGTGACTTTGGTGAGAAAGATAACGAGAATTTGAAATTTGTATAGACACATATTGATTAGATGTTACAATCTGAATGACATGTCTCAGTATTGAACTTGAAACTCCATAATTGTCACCATACATCCTTGGATGACATTAACATGCCACAATTGGTTATAGAATGGGGATTATTTCTCTCTGATTCATATTTATAATGTCAATTCTTCAATATGTAACAACATGTATCAGAATATATAATGCAAATCTACAGTGTTTCCATACCTTTACAATGTAGCAATCATGTGGGTGAAGTCCCAACATCTTCCCAAGACATAATGTATGTACCATTTTTTTGCCTTGTCTTGTAGGTGCCGGACATGATCTTCAATCCATCCCTAGACTATGGAATAGCTGATGGTTTCTATGATCTGGTAGAGATGCTGATTAGTGATACTTACAAGATGGCTTCCCTTGTAAATAGGTTGGCTGAACACAATGGACAAGAGCATTATCAGGTAAGAGATTCCTTTAGTTCTTTCAATGGCCAGATGGGCATTTTAGGAATTTTCTTACCTTGAAAATATATCAGAACATGCTCATTGCTTTTGTGAATTAGCATAATACCAGAGTTGCCAATTTTGGCATGAAATTAGATTTTGGATTCAGGGGTCAAAGATCATCTGGTTTCCTTCAACAATGCAAAAAAAACAACAACAAAATGACAATGTTTAAATAAATGGAAGAGAGAAGAACAGTAACATACAAGAGTTTATGGAAACAGATGCTTCCTCTTTATTGATCTCATTGATTTAGGCTGAAATGTTCACATAAAAGATGATAATATAACAACAATAAATTGAGAGTACATCCATCTGGCTCTTGGTGCACTTTTAGTTGCGCTGATTTTATTTCTTTCTTTCGATTTTGCTAATTTTAAGTTGAGTTGTATGACTATCAAAAGCAAACAACAGCATTTATACTCAGCACTATCATCAATTTCCTTGAACATTGAAATGTGGCCCAATTCATAAGTATTCACTATCATTTCATGAAACTTTAAAGCCCAAGTAAATATTTTGATTGCCAAATTTTGTCTTCAAATCCATATAAAATGTAAAATTCCTATTCATACTTCTACAGGCTGATCTTGAAGGCATGGATGACCTCTCCGAGCTCAGGAACGACCTGATGGACCGCGTC
Organism: Temnopleurus reevesii; assembly: GCA_036244855.1. Taxonomy (NCBI): domain Eukaryota; kingdom Metazoa; phylum Echinodermata; class Echinoidea; order Temnopleuroida; family Temnopleuridae; genus Temnopleurus; species Temnopleurus reevesii. Next base: position 32,745 of record BQKZ01002574.1, read on the forward strand.
CAGACCATCATGACTAAGGCCCAAGAGTATCGCAACTCGTTCGATAACTACGCATACCTGTACGTCGACGACCGAAAGGAGTTCATGCGTCAGTTCCTTCTCTACAACCACGTGCTAACCACCGAGGAGATTGAGGCTCATGCTGAAGATGGCGTTCCAGAATGTCCACCAACTCTTGATCAATTCAAGGAACAGGTCAGTTAATTGCATAATTTGTTCTTGTTTTTTTACAAAGAGGTTGTTGTAAGGAAAATATTTATAGTTTGTCAATGGAGCCTTTCCTCATTAGCATTGCTTTATGGGAACACTAAAAATTCAATACGAGTAAATTGTTAATGCTCGATTCCCTCTCTTCTCAAATAATTGTGGAAGTGAGTTCCATTTTTATGCTTCTACTGACGTTAGGTGATACCAGAGGCAATAATTTTGATAAATTTATATTCATATCAATTATGCAAAAATTATCAATTAGTTATTACATGAATTTACTAATCAAAGATATGATAAAGATAGTTATGATTTAAACAAACTTCAATCAGCAGGATGCTATTCTTTGATGTTTCATGCATTATGCAAAAACATGTAAACATGATAATTGTTTAATGAATAATTTGTCTTAACATCATAGGTGGATACATATGAGAAGATCTACAGCGAGGCAGATGAGATTGAACCAGAACAGGTGTTTGATGCATGGTTCAGGGTGGATTCCAAACCGTTCAAGGCCGCCCTGCTCAACATCATCAAGAAATGGAGCTTCATGTTCAAGCAGCATCTCATTGATCATGTCACTAACAGGTAAAAATTATAATGATTCAGAAAGATATGATTAATGAAAAATATGGTCAAAGATTCTGAATCATGATTGTATTTTTGAAAATTATGCAAACAGACAAACATTCCTGTATTTCAGACATGTGATTGAGGTTTTCATTTTTTTTTTTTTAATTGTCTTGAGGATTTAATGATTGAATTATCAAAATAATTCATGGAAGCAAATAGAAGGGTCTTGCTAGATTATAAAAAAAAAAATAAGTTATTAGTATAGTTGTTCATATCGCAAAACCATGATGATCTTCCTGAGTGTAATTTATAATTCTTGTAATGGTACCATGAAAGTCTTGTGACTTTGATGAAGAAATAGATTGTAACATCAACTTTAATTTCAAACATGTATAATTAAAACTGAATGATAAATGCAGTTACAATTGAGATCATAATGGTTGTGGTGATGGTTTTGCTAATGATGATGATAATTACTATATTGATGATGATGATGGTGATGATGATGATGATGATGATGGTGTATATTATGAAAATGATGATATTGTTTATGATAATAATGAGGTGCCAAAATATCTCACTGGTGCAGATTCCTTACACTCATCTCTCTTTTACACTTCCCCTCCCCTCCTCCACAGCTTGAGCGAGCTTCAAGAGTTCATCAAGGTCGGCAACCAAGGTATGACCAAGACGGTCGAGGAGGGCGATTACACCGGTCTGGTGGACTGCATGGGTCATCTGATGGCGGTCAAGGAGAGACAGGCAGCCACCGATGAGATGTTTGAACCCATCAAGCAGACCATTGAGCTCCTCAAGACGTACGACCAGGAGATGTCTGAAGAGGTCCACACACAGCTGCAGGTATGCATTCCCTCCTGGCAATAATAAAAGGACGAATGATTGCAAAAGCTTTTCGCCTGGGCCCGTTATAAAGTTAATTTTGTTGAAGGGGTTTATTACATTTCAAATTTTTTTCAAACCATATTAATATGCTAATTTGATATATCATTAAATTGTTCATGTTACATCAGAATAAGTTATCATTAATGTATTCACATAATGGGCTACATCACTTCAAAATTACAAAAATTCTAAAAGATGATAGATATGTGTATTACATGAGCAAATTAACAGACCATTGTTGTATTTTATAAATATGTTTATATCTCTACTCATGACTCTACAAATAACTGGTGACTCTCAGTCAGGTCGGATTTAGCAACAGGAGTCATCATGGGTCATCAGTTGCTTGTAGAGTCGTGCGAAGACCTACAAACAACTTTATGAAACACAACCCAGGCAGAAAGATAATCCTTTTCTGAGGCTAATTGTATGGATAAAAATGTCAGTGTAAGATGTTTGGAATATGAATGAATAGGTTTATTGTCTATAAATGATTCAAAGGAATTGTCTTCTACAGTATCAAAATAATGAACATGGACTCAAAGTATTTTTTTATTGGCCTTCTTAATAAAAATAATCAAACACTAATAATTTTTCTTTCCCTGTTCTTTGTAGGAGCTGCCAGAGCAATGGAACAACACCAAGAAGATTGCCATCACCGTCAAACAACAGGTTGCCCCACTCCAGGCTAATGAGGTTGCCATCATTAGAAGAAAGTGCACATCATTCGATGTAAGTTCAACTCTTGTTATTTTATTTACTCATTTGTTATTTTATTTACTCATTTATTGATGCAGCAGATGAATTAAGGGGGTCGCAGTGTAAAATAAATAAAATTTGTACAGGAATTTGATAAAGTCAGCTCAAATTAAAGATTGTATATACCAAACCTCCCAACCATTAGGATTTTTGAGGAAAGAATACAAATTTTGACTATTTTGAGAGAGTTTTAATGCCATTTCGAAGGATTTTTCCTATTTTTTTTTTTTTTTTTGGGGGGGGGATAGTTATACTACACAGTTCTGTGGGAAACATGGTTTCTTTCCTTTTTTTCAGCAAATCATTCCTCTGATTCTGTTATATGGGTTGAGAGGTCAGGTATTCTGACGTAAAACAAAATCTGTTAATTCAAAATGATAATGGAAGTTCCATGGTCCTGTGGTTAAATCGTTAGACCATGAGCACAGAGCCATGTGATTCTGTTGGAACATTAATACCTAAAGGAAACAGCTTTTGTTTTAGTTATATTAGCTGCGGAAGTCCAAAACATGGATCATTATTGATTCAGTTACTTTGCATCAGTGCAGATTAGTAGAGATTTTAAGCCCTGATTCCAACACTTAAAATTGCATATCTTTTGTTCTCGATGTTTTACTATTTCACTATATATTCATCATTTTTTTTTTATCCACAGGTGAGACAGCATGAGTTCAGAGAGAGATTCAGAAAAGAAGCACCATTCATCTTTGCCTTTGAAGGGCCATACCTGTGCTTGGACAGGGTAAGATTTCTTGAAAGTTTTTAATTGTAAAGCGATATTTATTGCCTTCTAAAATAGCCTTGTAATTTATTTTTTTGATGTACATGATGGCAAAGCTGGAACAAATTTTATTAATTGTCATTAATAAACAAATTATGTCTAAGCCACCATGAGGTGGTGCCGTAAGCATTATCTTACCCTTGTGCTTTTCTACTTTTTTATCAAATAAGTTCAAGATTACCAAATTGGACAACAAAACACCATGTAATTCAGTGTATAATGTTTGAATATTATTCATTATGGTACAGGCTTATTTCCAACTTTTATTGATTCTTGTAAGAAGCAATGGCTACAAGCGCTGCCCTCGAACTCTTTCGGAATTTGCCAAAGCTGTCAAATTGTCACATTGACAGAGTATGTGAAAATTGAAACACAACTGCATCAAGCTTTTTCATACTGAGAAAATTTTAAGAATTAATATGTATTGGGTCAACAATGATATTAAACGTCTACTTTGAACTCTTCTTTACAGTGTCACAGCGAGATCTATGAGATGGAACAGCTGATGGCCAACCTGCAGGAGTCTGCCGGTCTCTTTGAGGTCAACATGCCCGACTACAAGCAGCTCAAGGCATGCCGACGCGAGGTGCGCCTCCTCAAAGCCCTCTGGGATCTCATCATGATAGTGAGGACCAGCATCGACGACTGGAAGACAACGTCCTGGCTGGAGATCAATGTGGAGCAGATGGAGATGGACTGCAAGAAGTTTGCCAAGGATATTCGCTCCCTTGACAAGGAGATGAGAGCCTGGGATGCCTATGGTGGCCTTGACGCCACTGTCAAGAACATGTTGACTTCGCTGAGGGCTGTTAGTGAGCTCCAGAACCCTGCTATCAGGGAGAGGCATTGGCAACAACTTATGGCTGCTACCAAGGTACAGTATCTCCTCTGGTATTATGAGGGCTTGGGATGTCTATGGCTGTAAGTCACCTGAATTTATTTACCCTTAATAGACATGAGCTTTTGTTCTATAAAGAACAAAATTAAGATATTCTGAAATTCACTAACAGTCCTCATTGTAAATACGAGAAAATAAAAGCTTTTCAAATGAAGTTGAAAGCAACCATTCTTTCATTTTCTGAGGGATTTGTTTTTACTTGTATGCATATGAACTCTTTTGTAGACAATCAATGGAGGGGTATTTTTTTTTTTTTTTTTTTTTGGGGGGGGGGGGGGGGGGGTTTGGGGTAAATAGATAGATAGATAGATAATTTTATTTGTATGCCAAACAAGTGGGGGGGGGGGGGGGGGGGGGGGGTTTTTTTTTTTTTTGGGGGGGGGGGGGACTGGGGTCATGTTTTGTTAGATAATTTTCTGCCCCTTGAATCTAGTAAACATACCACTTATCCCAACATTTTAGGTTTGGATGTACCAAACCTCTCGAATCAAACCTCTTCCTCAATATTTGCACTTTTTACTCCAAACATGCAAACTGAAACCATTTCCCTTCTTCTCTTGGGGTCACAGGTCAAGTTCACCATGGACAAGGACACGACCCTGTCTGACCTGCTTGCCCTCAACCTGCACAACTTTGAGGACGAGGTGCGCAACATCGTGGACAAGGCCGTCAAGGAGATGGGTATGGAGAAGGTCTTGAAGGAACTCAACTCCACCTGGTCCTCCATGGACTTTGAGTATGAGAAGCACCCCAGGACGGGCATCTCCCTGCTCAAGTCGAACGAGGAGCTGATCGAGACCCTTGAGGATAACCAGGTAGGTTGGGATGCTTATCATTCTGAAAGATGAGATAATGGGAAGCACAGAGCTTTTTACAAGGTTCGTACCAGGGAATTGCAAAATGTAATGCAATATTGTGCATTTTTTCAATTGAAAAAAAAACTGTTCTAGCATACAATTACTCTGTTATTGCACAGCCCACTGGGGAAACCTTTCCTTGAAATTGAAGCAGTTAACCTGGGTGAGTGAGACAAATTAACAATGTTATTATGATCAAAGGTACATGAAAGTTATTTTCAACAAAAGAAAATGGAAATTTTTGTTTTACAAAATGTTTAGCCTTTGTACCCTAATCTAAGGTAACAGACAAAATAAGGATGCAGGTAAAAAAATCTTAGACCTAATAAGGTCCAAGCACATCGCCCACTACCTGGAGTAGGTGCCAGGAGAAGCTGTCCATCCTCATCTCTGTCATCATGCTCCATTGTCTGTCCTATTAACATCAAACTTTTTTCCCACTGAACACAAATGACAATTTTTTTCCACTCCTTTACGAACCCAGGTCCAACTGCAGAACCTGATGACCTCCAAGCACATAGCTCACTTCCTGGAGGAGGTGTCCGGCTGGCAGAAGAAGCTATCCACCACCGACTCTGTCATCACCATCTGGTTTGAGGTACAGCGCACATGGTCTCATCTTGAGAGTATCTTCATCGGATCAGAGGATATCCGTAATCAGCTGCCCGAAGACTCCAAGCGCTTTGATGGAATTGACACCGACTTCAAGGTAAGGGAGGCTTTCATTATTAAAGGTTCATTTTTAAGAATCAATAAGACGTTGATAGCAAGAAAAACTTTTTGAATCGTGTAACATTTGAAGGAAAATAAATTTGCTGCTTTAATTGTGGCCGTTTCTTATTTGATGTAAAACTTTTATAATCTTTAAAAACTTGATAAACTATGAATAGGCAGTTATAGAACTACACTGGTAGATCGTGATAGTTTTTAAATTAAAGAAGAGCCTGCTAGAATTTATATCTATGAGAATATGAACAAAGCAACAAATGTTTACATATGATTACAAGTTTACATTTCATGAATTTTGTTTCCTTTCACAACTAACAGGAACTTGCAGTAGAGATGGAGAAAACACCCAATGTAGTAGAGGCTACCAACAAACCAAGACTCTATGACAGACTAGAGGCCATCCAGGGAAGGTGAGGTCACCTCTTACAGACATTGTACAACATTGATGTTGATATTAAAATGTTGATTTAAAAAAAATTTAGATAACAAAATCATGATGTGTGACAATGACATTAAGCTTTCATAATCGATTGTATACTGGAATCAGTTTATTCATGTACAAAACTAATGAAATTACATAATTAAGATCCTCTATGAGTGATTAAATTTACTGATATTTGGTCCTATGTGAGCAAAATTGATTTTCTTTGATTGATCATTAATAAATCAATAGACAGAGTATGTTAAAATTAGCTAGCTCACAAGCAGCAAGGAAAGATGGGGGAAAATTCGTTTTTGTAACAGTAGGATATTTTTTAAATAGTATAGTGTGATAACATAAGTATGAATCATTTTTTCTTTGTGATCAATTTAGTCTTTTGCAGGTCAAAAAATAGAAAAATAAATGAATGCTTGTAAGTTTATATTAAAAATATTTTGATAGATATCTTGTATATTTTCATTGGCAGTTTAACATCAATCAAACTTTTAATCAACATTCAATCTTTCTTTGTTTATTTGTTTTTAGCTTGGTTGTTTGTGAGAAGGCTCTAGCTGAGTACCTTGAGACCAAGCGATTGGCGTTCCCCCGTTTCTATTTCGTGTCGTCTGCTGATCTGTTGGATATCCTCTCTCAGGGCAACAACCCTACATTGGTAAAGTCTATTTTTTCTTTCTTTTTTTGCTTTTCATTCTATGTTTCCAAATTGTTATTTTTTTTTTTATTGAATGCCAATATTGTTCTGTTCCAGGAAAATAAACATCTAGCTCAAGTTTCTTTTTTGTTTCTTCCTGTGAAGGCGCTATTTTCATTGTATTCCAATTAGTAAGGTAGAAGATTAGAATTCTCTGGTATGGAAAAGTTACATGCATGGAAATGGTCAAAGTAATTTACAGTTTGATAATCCTGAATTTTCTTGGTCATATTGGGAGATTCATTGTAAAAATTTCATAGATGTATATTAAAAAACTAGAGTAGATTAATAATCAAGCTTTTTACCAATTTTGCTATACTTGATTGAATTTCCCATGTCAAGACGAGTCGAATTGTGTAATGTAAGATTGCTTCTCGCTATTTATATTCTAAATTGAAGTTCATTGCAAGTTCTCAATAATGTATACCTTTTCTTTTTATTACTGATTTCCAGGTCCAACGACATCTGTCCAAGTTGTTTGACAACATGGCTAAGCTCAAGTTCCGGCAAGATGATGAAGGAAAAGATACCAAGATCGCTCTTGGCATGTACAGTAAAGAACAAGAGTATGTGGACTTTGACAAGGAGTGCGAGTGTTCAGGACAGGTCAGTCCCATTCAAATACTTTCAAGTAACCAATTCTGGAACTGCGTATCCATATTCAAGTTTTTGTAGTTCAGAGTCTTTGTTCTTTTGAAAGTACTGGGCAGGTAACAAGGAAGAGTTTGGACAATGTTCCAAATGATAGGTGTGATTTATTGCAAATTACAAAGTATTTAAAGTTGTTTACTTCGATTCAGTTCAGTTTCCAGTTTTTTGTTTGAAGGCAGTGCACCTTTTTGAACAATTACACTTGGTTTCAATTGAATGATTTTTGTGTTGGGTAGATAAATGATTGAATAATACTTGCCTTATCCCAACATGAATAAACACTGATTGACAGTGCTTTACCGAAAATATTCATGTTGGGATAAGGCAAGAATTATTCAATTACACTTGGTTTGGAGATAACGCCTTTGTAGAAATAATTACAGTCTATGTAGTAATTATTATTCCAATATTTCACCTATAGCTATGCCATTGGAATTTTTAGTTTTAAATATGAAACATGTAAAATTTCAATACAGGTTAAGAGGTACCTAACCTGTGTAATGGATTGCATTAGGTCCAAAGCGTGCTCTTCATTTATTGAAGCTGCAGGGGCCTCTGAGGAGAAGCCTTAATTTGGAACCAAAGCTCTGTGAATACCACCACACAAGTCACTGTAATGTTCATTTTCTTTCATTGCAACACGGGTTGAGGTTTGGCTAAACCGTGTCATGGATTGCATGAGGACGACAGTGCGCTCGCAATTCGGTGATACTGTAGTATCCTATGAGGAGAAGCCTTTTGAACCAAAGCTCTGTGAATACCACCACACAAGTCACTGTAATGTTCAATCTCTTTCATTTCAACACAGGTTGAGGTTTGGCTAAACCGTGTGATGGACTGCATGAGGTCCACAGTGCGTTCTCAATTCGCTGATGCAGTAGTGTCCTATGAGGAGAAGCCTCGTGAACAATGGCTCTACGACTACCCCGCCCAGGTTGCTCTGGCTACCACACAGGTCTGGTGGACAACTGAGGTCAATATCTCCTTCGCCAGGCTGGAGGAGGGGCACGAGAACTCCATGAAGGACTACAACAAAAAACAGGTAAACAATTTATGTATTTGAGAATTCTATGTTTTATTATAGATTCAGTCATATGAGATATAAATTTATGAATGCAAGTTCCAAATGATTGGCATTTCTCAATCAAATTAATTTCTCTAAGCCGGTCTGTTTTAGAGAGCCCTCAGTTAGCCAATTGTGAAGCTACATTCAGTCTTCAATTGCTTTCAAATTGATTGCAACTTTCTTGCACCATACTTGAAATTATCAGTTGTATGTCATTGAAGTAGAAAGACATGGAACTTTTATTTTTACAGTCATGATATTTCTGCAGTAGGTAATCCAACCAAGTAAGGAGTTAGAGATTTGGGAGTTACCAGTAATATAGTCACAAAAGTGGCATACATGACATTTATTCTTGTGGCTGTGGATTTATCTGAAAAGTATTACAAGTAAACAAATAAATCCCTTTATATTGTTTTGTATTGTACTTTAACCAACCAAGATCTTCCAACCAAAATCAAGTAAAAAAAAATATTTAACATATTACAAAAATTAATCAGATATAATAAATAAGATTACATATGTGTAGAGATTGCCTAAGAATGACTGGCTGGATTGCCCCTTCAAAGTCATAAAAATAGGGTTCCAGATGTTCTTACACATTTCCAAATTTTCTCATGCACGAATTTCAAATACTCCACTGACAGATCCAACAGCTGAATACCCTCATCGGACTCCTCATCGGCAAGCTCACCAAGGGCGACCGTCAGAAGATCATGACCATCTGTACCATCGACGTGCACGCTCGTGACGTGGTCGCCATGATGGTTCTCAAGAAGGTCGACAGCGCCATGGCATTCCAGTGGCTCAGCCAGCTCAGGCATCGATGGTCTGATGATGACAAGCATTGCTATGCTAACATCTGTGATGCCCAGTTCAGATACTCCTATGAGTACCTGGGGAACACGCCTCGTCTTGTTATCACTCCTCTTACTGATAGGTAAGTCTCTGTTCGGTGGGTTATCGTTTGTGATTATGAAGGTTTACTATTCTGAAAGTCCCGTGTTCTGAAGGCTCCCTATTCTTCAATTGCTAATCAAAAGCTGTTTTGTTCTTCATGTCAATTACTAAAAAGGAGCAATATAAATGTGGAAAAAAAACATTACTTTCAAGGTTTGTAAATTGGCCAAACTGTAATGTTTCCAATTCTAAAGGATACTTTTTTGTCTATGCTTATACCAGTTTTGGATGATGCATCTTTAGAATGATGCCACAATTTTTTTTATTTCATGAACAAATCCCTTTTTAAACATGGTACTTGATATTCTTGGGGAGGTTGCTGGGAAGTTGTGATTAATCGCAAATCAACTAAATACGAGTCGGTTGCAAATTGTAATGCACATTTTAGTTCACATTGTTGGTGCAAAGGCAACTTGTAACTGCATTAAATTTTCTTGCAATTCCCCCTTTGAGTTTGCTTATTATTTTCTTTTTGACTTGGTTAAATATTCCAATCACTTCTCTTCTTTTCTAATTAGATGCTACATCACATTGACTCAATCCCTCCATCTTGTGATGAGCGGCGCCCCCGCGGGTCCGGCTGGAACAGGCAAGACCGAAACCACCAAGGATCTTGGTCGTGCTCTGGGTATCATGGTGTACGTGTTCAACTGCTCTGAACAGATGGACTACAAGGTAATGATCATGTTTGCATTTCTTACTTTTATACCATTGAATTATTGGTACTCTGGGCAAAATTTGGGAATAATTTTGAAGAAATATTATTCAGACCATCATTGATCATCAGCGATGTTATGAAAGACAATAAATTACCTAGCAATTTTCAACGTAGAAGGCTTGAATGTAATGGTATGTAATGACATAGAAGGTATCTTCAGGAGAATAAATGTGTAGTTTAAGATTGTCTGATTGAAAGAACACAAATAATGTCATTGAAAGGTTGAGTTGAAAATAAACAATTGTGAAAGTTGCAAAGAGAATTATTGAAACATAGATGATCTAAATGTTGAGGAGCAAGTTGATAAAACTGTGGAAAAAAACATTGGGCCTGATGGCATAAGTAGGTAGAGAAGACCAAATATTATGTATAAAGATATGGTAATGAAGGAAATCAGAAGGGTTATTTTTGTAAGAAAAGGATACTCGAGACAGAAAAAAAGTGGAAGGAGGAAGTATCATCACAGTCATTAATGATTCTTAAAACAAGAAACGCTGACTCTAATAAATGAAGATGATGATGAGGAGAGAGAATAAACAGAGTCGAAAGCAGCTATTCTAACATGTGTTTCTTATGTTTTTCCTTTGTAGTCCTGTGGTAACATCTACAAGGGTTTAGCACAGACTGGAGCCTGGGGATGCTTTGATGAATTCAACAGAATCTCTGTTGAAGTCTTGTCTGTTGTAGCTGTGCAGGTAAGAGAGAACTTCTCTTTGTAAAATTGTTTTGTGTTAAATAAATTTTACTTTGAATAATCTGAGTCTATTTTAAAAAAAATATTTTGAAGGAGATAGGGTTTAGTATTAAATTGTTGGAATGACCTTATAATTTAGGTAATAGAAACCTACATCCCTGTGTCAACATTTGAATGTACAAAGTTTGCTGCTTAAGAAAAATCTCAACAGTTTTGAGTCTTGAATCAATAGACAGCTTCAAATGGCACAATATAACAAACATCTAATTTGATTATAGCCTTTGTCCTGGTGGATATTTGTTCCTCTTTTTTTTGCAAATTTTTTAAAATTCTGCTTTCTATTCAAAAGTATTTCAAATAATCAGGTTTAGCATACTAAACATAAAATCTTGTTCATAAAAGGCAGATTGAGTATCCTTGGTTATAAAGACTAGCCTTCATTTCCACACAATGCTAGCTCTTGAATTCTTTTGTCTGGGAAGTACTTGAATCTGTCCTTGTTGCAATTAAAGATATAGACCCTTGGGCACATTAAAAAAATGTGCACTGTGACTAATGAGCCTTTTGCTATATAGATAATTTAAGTTGCACAATTTCTGCTACTATTGAAGGAAAGCAAAGCTAAAATCAAATTTCCATCTTTTAATTCCCGACCATTGTAGGTAAAATGTGTACAAGATGCCATCCGAGACAAGAAGGATCGCTTCAACTTCATGGGTGAAGACATCTGCATGATTCCATCAGTCGGAATCTTCATCACCATGAACCCTGGTTACGCTGGACGTACTGAGCTCCCGGAGAACCTCAAGGCTCTCTTCAGGTACCACTACTTTTCATAAGTTACCACAACTTTTATTTTCAGTTTATGCTAGGTCAATACATTGAAATGGTTACACTCTGAGGCTCTCTTCTGGTAAAACTCCTTTTCATTGTGAGACTGTATTATGTTGTACATTCAAACAGATATACCTCAAGGTTCTGTTTAGGTCCCCTCCTTTTTATTATCAGATGGAATTATATTAAACAGTTAAAATGACTATACACCAAGCCTTATTTCAGGTGCCCCTCCTATAAATTGTCAGGTTGTATTATACTCATAGTTCCACAGCTTTCTATTATAACATAGAACGGAGGAAGCAAAGACTGATGTTATGAGTGGATGGTCACTACATGCCTGTTCAATTATTTCATTTAATCATACAAAATCATATTCATACGTGAAATACGAAAAAAAAAATCTCTATAGATGGTCTTAAAAGAAATGTTTTGCATGTAGTCTATTTCCGTAGATGAAATTAATGATGGTATGTATGTAATATAAAGCCAATTATTTAAAAAAATGTTCGTAATATATGTCATGTTAATCAAGGACCCAGTACAAAAGGATTCTATTTTACACTTAAGTTTACCCGAAGCTTTTTGATGAATAGAACTGAAATATTTTTTCCTCTTGAATACTTACCTTTACAACCATCATTAATCAATAATTCCTTAATATTCAAGAAAAGTCAAAATCTTGTCTAAATTTGACTTGATATCCTTCTTCATTTGACAGGCCTTGCGCTATGGTGGTGCCTGACTTTGAACTGATTTGTGAAATCATGTTGGTGGCCGAGGGTTTCTTGGATGCCCGTCTGCTCGCTAGGAAGTTCATCACACTCTACACACTGTGTAAAGAACTGCTCTCCAAACAGGTAAGTATCTTCATACAGATCCTGAATAATACCTAGGTTCCCATTCTTGAAAACCTTGAAAATTACACTTTTATCAAGGATTTTTTTTGTTTTAAGTAAATAGTGGAAACTCTGAACCATTTCAAGGATAATTCGAACTAAATCCACAAAACGCATTAAAATGTTGGGAAGTTGTGTATATGAAACACTTCATTTGTAAAAAAATTGAAGCAAATTTTACAATATGCAGTATTGATATAACTTCACCAAAAATACAAATTACCAATTATAATAAAAATCAAAATGTGTAGAGTAAACATCATAAATGTTTTTCTCTCAAAAGGACCATTACGATTGGGGTCTGCGTGCCATCAAATCCGTGCTCGTCGTTGCCGGTTCCCTGAAGCGTGGAGACCCACAGCGTCCGGAAGACCAAGTACTCATGAGAGCCCTGCGTGACTTCAACGTACCCAAGATCGTTTCCGACGACACGCCCGTCTTCATGGGTCTGATCGGTGATCTCTTCCCCGCCCTGGACGTTCCTCGTCGAAGGGATCTGGACTTTGAGAAGGTGGTGAAGCAGTCGACCCTTGACCTGAAGCTCCAGGCTGAGGATAGCTTAGTGTTGAAGGTGGTACAGCTGGAGGAGCTGCTGGCTGTTAGGCATTCTGTCTTCGTCATTGGAAACGCTGGCACTGGCAAGAGTCAGGTGAGCAAGCATTTGGAAAAAAAATGACATCACCGTACGGCTGTCAAACAGAAATTATATTCTTAGGGAGTGATGTTCAAAAGTTGCAATTGATAACAAGTTGCAGTTGATGGGAAACGTGCCAATCGAAATCATTTGATTCATGGGAGTCTTGTTTAATGTGCATACCGTGCACGAATGAAAATGCCTGTTACAATTTGCAAAGTTACAGTTGATTTGTAGTTGACTTTGAGCAACACCCCTTTAGTCTGTTATGTTTCCCTCCAATACCTTTACTTCTACAATGAGTGTGCTATATCACTCCTGTCATCACTTCTTCCAGCATAGATTGGAAAATTTATTTCTGATGTATGAAAAAAATCATTAATTTGTTAAAAACACAGGAATGCCAACCATTCCGGAATATCAAGATGTGAATTCTAGAAAAGCTGACTAAAGTAAGAGTAAACATGACAATAACCATCTACTGAGCCATTCGCTGGTGATGAAAGCCTTGAATTTATGTCAAAATTCACCTCACGTATATACCGGAACGGTTGGCATCTCTGCAACCATTATGAGTGAAATCAGAGATTTCAATATATTATGTTCTTTTTCCCATCACAGGTTCTGAAAGTGTTGAACAAGACCTACTCAAACATGAAGAGAAAGCCAGTACTAGTTGACTTGAATCCCAAGGCTGTCACCAATGATGAACTCTTTGGTATCATCAACCCAGCAACCAGAGAATGGAAAGATGGTGAGTGTAGAAAATGATTTATTGTTCCATCTAAAAACATAATTCTTCTTTTCAAAGAATTTGTCACAATTTCTTCCTCAAATTTGCAGCAGTTTCTGTTTAACTTGTCTTTGTTTAAAATATTAATTGGATAAAATTGACTGAATTTATCACTGACTGGATAACCCTTCTAAAATACAAACGAAATAAATGAATTTTATAAATAGATAAAATGAAGGGCCCCAAAAGGATACAGTAATTGCAGTCATTGTCAGCAGGTTACTTCTTTTGATTTATTCTGTAATTCGCATCTTGATCAAAGCAAAATTGTTGGCTCCTATAGACCTAGAACGAATTTAGTCCAGTGGCCTTCAAGTTAGAAAATTATACTATAATTGAAGAAAAGGTTGCTTTCTGTTTTAGTGTTAAAAATCTTTTAGGATGCTATAAAATCCTTTCAGCTTAAGTGTAAAATATTCTATCATGGATTGAGCTCTTTCACTTTATGCCTGGATATGTTAATCATGACAAACTCTATTTTGTTTTAGGTCTGTTCTCTGTGATCATGCGTGACATGAGTAACATCACTCACGATGGACCCAAGTGGATCGTGCTTGACGGTGACATTGATCCTATGTGGATCGAATCCCTCAACACAGTCATGGACGACAACAAGGTTTTGACCCTTGCTAGTAACGAACGTATCCCTCTGACACCGTCCATGCGTCTGCTGTTTGAGATCAGTCATTTGAAGACTGCTACCCCTGCCACTGTGTCCAGAGCTGGTATCCTATACATCAACCCATCTGATCTTGGCTGGAACCCGTAAGTACTCCCACTTTCTCTGACCAGAGTTTTTGATGAATATAATTCATGTAGGAAATTGAATACAAAGAGCTATGCTAGCTGTATGAGGTTCTAATTGAAGAAGAATGTAAACCTGATGAAGTAATTCAACTGGTGTCTTGTTATTTTCTTTTCCTTGATACTCACTTTGATACTCAAATTGGAAAATTCAACTTCATTTCTTCCAAAAGTTGCAAGTGTTTTCACTGGATTTGAGCCCAATCTTATCACTTTTGCCCAGTGCCATTTGTCCAAAACACTCAAAGTGATCAACAAGCGAGTGTACCAGAGTTTTATCTGATATACACAAAAAATTAGAAAACGTCAATCCTTAATCTGAAATTCAAATTTTTTGCCATCCTTTTTCTGTAAAGAGCAATTAATGTCCAATTTTACTTTTTGTAAAAAAACAAAACAAGCATGCCATTGAGTCTATGATGTGTTTTTGTTTGACAGGATTGTAACAAGTTGGATCGACACCCGTGAGGTACAGTCTGAAAGAGCTAACCTAACCATCCTCTTTGATAAGTACCTCCCAACCCTCCTCGATACTCTGAGGATCCGCTTCAAGAAGATCATCCCCATCCCAGGTAAGTATCTATGATGTGCAATAAGGTTAACTGATATCTTGAATTGCCTTTAAATAAAGATAACTTGTCATTTATTTAATATGGCTCAAAACAAAGTACCTTTGAAATGCCTCAAGCTAGTTTTTCAGAGCGGTTGTAAAGGATGTAAAGTTAAATGGCTAAAATTGATGAGCAACAAGTTACAGAATAGAAGGAAACTTGTCAACATTTCGGGAGATACTTTAAAATGCTTTGGACTAAATAAAAAACAGAGAGTCAAACTGAACAAGCATCGAATCTTTAAAAAATCCATGCTCATAACACCAAAATTCTAACCTCATCGATAGAGAAATTAGTTTCAATTCATTTGTAACACTTTCTCCCCCACAGAGCAAAGTATGGTTCAGATGTTGTGCTTCCTGCTAGAGTGTCTGCTCACACCCGATAACACCCCAGCTGACTGCCCAAAGGAGCTCTATGAACTCTACTTTGTCTTCGCAAGCATCTGGGCTTTTGGAGGGTCCATGTTCCAGGATCAGGTATGAGAAATTAAAAGGATTTTTTTAACTCGTAGACTACCAATGTCAGTCATTTGCATAGGTTTTATGAAGGTAAAACTTGCATTCAGTATCCGAAAAGTTAAGAAATAATTATGGTCACTCATATACATGTAGGATGGAAGAAGTAAAAGCTGTAAATCATTGGTAGCATTATGTGATGTTTGAAAGTTACAGCAATTATTTTTACATGGTTAAGATGTGCACTGTTCTTTTGTGCAAAAGTATTGTTCATCTCAATTATGCATTGGCCCTTCCTTGAACATCTGACATAAAGAAGATAATTCGTAGGCCTCATCCACTGGAAAATCCAGTGAAAATTTATGTCTCTCCCTCAGTTTGTGGATTGAATTATGAATCATGTTATCTTATGTTGAAATATTTATCAATTTAACATTCCAACATTCCCCTTCTTTCTGTTTCGCTTGGAAAATCTCTCTCCCTGCATTTCTCTGTCTTTACTACCTCTTTCTCACTCCCTCTGTCTTCCATCTTCCTTCCATCCCTCCATCTTTACTTCCCTTCCCAATACAAATTCACAGCTTGTTGACTACCGTGTTGAGTTCAGCAAGTGGTGGATCACCGAGTTCAAGACCATCAAGTTCCCCAACCAGGGCACCGTCTTTGACTACTACATCGACCAGGAATCCAAGAAGTTCCTCCCCTGGAGCGAGAGGGTGCCCAAGTTTGAGCTTGATCCGGATATTCCCATGCAGGTACAAATCAAAATAGTGATGAAACATTCTCATATAGGACATGATATGTTCGTATTTTAACATCTCTTTTTGCGTAACAGAAACACAAATTACAAAAAAAATCTGGACATTTGTAAAGTAAATGCAGTGAATAGTACAATCATTGACCTGGGTCCTATTGCATAAAAAATTAAGCGCAAGTCCTGAACACGCGCTCCTGATTGGTTGAAAATGATATTCTGTTACATTTTTTTTACTTGCGTTTAAGCTCAACTTTTTATGCAATAGGGCTCTGAACCATTATGTTCCAATCTTGTGGAATAGATATTCAGAAGAATGAAATATGTTCTCAATGAAAAGTAAAAATAATAATACAATAATAATTCTCCATGGGGCAGAACATTCACTTAGCCTTCCATCTACATTGTGAAACCTGGATTTACATAAAAGTACACTTCATCAATATATCAGGAATTTGGAAGATCTGTTAATCCATTTAATACTTCATGGTTTTTTTACCCAGCCTACCATTGTTGAGGAGTATATGTTGGTCATATTTGAAATATAAATAATCATCATCTCCATTAGAACTCACATGTAGAATATTTTGTTTTTGTGTGGGACTTGGATACTTTGCTATAAAGCATCCTAAATACCTTGCATAATTATGCCTGATTTTATTTTAATTATTTATTAAGATATTGAAAAAAAAACTACATTTAATAAATCAAGGCAAGTTGCACAAAAAATGTATTGGTTGCAAGTTGAAATTTTATTAGAACTATCCAATCAAAATCAGTGTTGCATGCCCATAATAACGGGAAGACCTGTAGCCAGGTGATTCCAAGACCAAACACACGCAAACAAACGAGTACCAGTGCAATCATTATTATATACATCTGATAACTTGAAATTAATTCATTTCATTCCTTTTTCTCCATTTTCATCAATGTATTTGTTATATATTCAAGAAGAAAAAGGGTGCTCCTAAATTCCCAAGTATCGAAGTAATGTATACGATACAGTGCAACAGTTGCAATTGTATGATACAACACAAAGATATAAATCACTCATGTATTTAATATTTCACATTGTACACATTCACACTGTACATCGTAATGAATTGTATTGTTTTACAACAGCTAAAATGAAATGATACCATTACAGCTGCAATAATCACAGCTTTCATTAAAATTTAATCACTTAAATCCATGTTGTCTTCATCAATTTCTCCTGTTACTTGTGTATTAAAGAAGAAAGACGCTCCCAAATTCCCAAGCATCAAAGTAACGTATATTGCACCACAAAGTACACACAAATATAGCAGTAGTACATGAAACATAGAAATATAATCATACATTTATTTGTAGGCAGTCTGTAGAATAATGTTCAAGTCGTTTTTAGAAAGCAACCCAATGTTTACTCAAGATTGTCTTACTTTTATTTGATAGAGAAGTAATGATTGTCGGCAATGATGTAATTCATTTAATGTGAAATCAGTATTTATAGTGCATATATATGGACCTTCAATACACAGACTGTCATAAGATTGACTAGAATTATAAAGTTGGTGTTCTTTGATCTAGTTATTATGAGAACTGATTATTTCCCTATTCGCCTCATTGATATTGTTTTATTTCCACAGCCTTTACCTTATTAGAAATGATTTAATTTTACTGCATGACACTTGATATACTTATACTCAACACCTTGTATTCTTTAGGGTAGCAACAGCACATTGAATTTTGAAGTGAATGTAAAAAGTACAGAGAATAGATTAAAATGATTGTATTTTTTCTTTTTATTCTATCAGTGATGTATGATATTGTGATTAGATATCCTCAACAGATGAATTAATATTCTTTAGCTTCTCCATATTGATTATGCAATGCCTTAATAACAATTTTGCAAGTCTTATTTCCAAGAAGTTAATGCCATGTGTCATTGAACATCCTTCACTCCTAAGTACAATGTGAATGAGATGTTTGCACTCCTTATGTCCTACATGTAATCAAGTACTTATTGTGAAATGTTGTTTTTCTGTTGTGTAATTTTCTTGTTCATTCGGTCTTTAATGATAAACAACCAAAGTCCGAAATTATGTATGATCAATGTCTAATAATCCTCAGGTTTTGGCATCAGCCGGACAACTATGGAAATTTTATATTGAATATTAGGAAAATGATGATAAAATGTAATCTTATCAATTGATAAATAAAGAATTAAAACCAGAATTTTTCAACAGACTAGAACTAATATAGTATGGATGCTTTGCAAACTTTGGGTATTTTTGTTAAAAGCTTTCTCTCACTACTGAACATGACAGAAGTTTGAATGTCATACAACCAAAGATGGCCACTATAGACAGGCAGTTAATATAGATAGTTTGCAGCTTAGTCTGCTTTGACCATACTGTCAAATCTACTTTAGCAAACACCACCTGTATATAAAGACCACCTATTTGACCCCCTGGAAAGCAATTTACATGCAAATGAATCTGTCTATAGAGACCACATGCTGTCAGAGAACCCATTTGATATCTCCCTTGGTTGGTCTTTATAGACAGGTTTGACTGTACATCATGCCGTAGTACTAACTTCTCTAAACCTATCCTCACAACCAGGCTGTTCTGGTGCACACCAACGAGACAACCAGAGTGCGATTCTTCATGGATCTCTTGATGGAGAGAGGGCGCCCCGTCATGTTGGTCGGTAACGCTGGTCTTGGAAAGAGTGTGTTGGTCGGAGACAAGCTCACCAATCTGGGCGAAGAGAGTATGGTGGCCAATGTACCATTCAACTACTACACCACCTCTGAGATGTTGCAACGTAAGTATCAATAACTCGATCACGCACAGTGGCATCAGAACGTTTTTGTAAAAAATATAATAAATTATGTCGGAGACAAGCTCACCAACCTGGGTGAAGAAATCATGGTAGCCAATGTACCATTCAACTACTACACCACCTCTGAGATGTTGCAACGTAAGTATCAATAACTCAATCACGCACAGTGGCGCCAAGGAGTTTTTGTAAAAAATAAAACAAATTTGGTCGGAGACAAGCTCACTAATCTGGGAGAAGAGAGAATGGTGACTAACGTACCTTTCAACTACTACACCACCTCTGAGATGTTGCAACGTAAGTAGCAATAACTCAATCACGCATATTGGCATCAAAACGTTTTTGTAAAAAATATAATAAATTATGTCGGAGACGAGCTCACCAACCTGGGTTAAGATAGCATGGTGGCTAATGTACCTTTCAACTCCTATACCACCTTTGAGATGTTGCAACATAAGTATCAATAACTCAATCACGCATATTGGCGCCAGAATGCTTTGTTTAAAAAAAAATGAAAGTTCTAACATGGTAAGCTCTTCTTCAAGGACAGTAGATTGGCACCCCTAAGCTTTTGTGTATCAATACTGAGCTCATGCAATTGGTCATGTACATGGCAAATTTGCTCAATATTTCATTTGTAAGAATTTTTTTCATATGTAGGCTTCTATATTCTCCAACTAAAAAGACCGTATCTACAGACATTGAATGCATGAATGACTTTTTTCTGCTTCTTCAAGCGAGACATATGAAATTTCGAGATAGTTGCCTAGTTCTAATGTCATTTAATTTGCCGTCTGAAATTTGTTCAACAGTAATGGTTTTAAAACAAAAGATAAATCCCATTACCATTCTGATGGCTGCACGCAAAAAAAATTGTTTAGCAACTTTTTCACATAGGATTGTACAGTGAAGTAAAGGAAATGTTTCCATAATGTCTTAAACAGCTAATCAAATATGAAAATTAAAATCATTCCCTGACGTATGTGAGATGGTGTTCAGAAAGTGAAAATATTCAAATTTTACTACAAATTTTTTAATGTTTCGACAGGTGTGTTGGAGAAGCCTCTTGAGAAGAAGGCTGGTAGGAACTATGGTCCCCCGGGAACCAAGAAACTGGTCTACTTCATTGATGATATGAACATGCCTGAGGTAAGTTATGTGGGAAAAGTGTTTCTAACAATGTGATTGACAAGCAGTACCAATGTGTGTATTCTGGTGTATTACCATATTGAAGTATATGCATACTAGCAATAGCATATGAAAAAGCAAAATCCCTTATTTTGTGTTTAAAGCTAAGTTTAACATAATGGAATTTAGTTTGTGAACTGATTGATAGATTAAGTTGAAAGTACAATATTTAATGATTACTCAAAATCAAAATCAAATAATTGCATCGTGGAAAATGTGGGAGACATATCGTCGCCGGTCTTACGAACCGGCGAATAGCTCATTCTCGGGCAAAAACATGATTTAGAGAAAAACGCATTTAAAGTTTTGCACTTTTCTGACCAGCGATTTTGTATTCTTAAAATCATCACATCTCGCCAATTTTATGCAGCTAGAAAGAGTACATTCTCTAGTTTTGTGTAAAGTATACCGCGTGTAACAAATCCAATGAAACTCAGATAATAAGCTCACAAGCACACCCCTGCAATTTTAGAAATTAACAAAAACTACGCCACAGGTGGCTTATTCGCCGGTTCGTAAGAACAAAGGTAGCGTGTGCGCGGTCAGGGCCTATGATATTCGACGCTTATTCGCCGGTTCGGTAGACCAAACCTAGCTAATCGCCAGTCAGCTTCCAAATATGGAAGTGTGCGTATCAATGACGCGTATCTATATAGGTCAACGCACTTTCCCCAATGCCGAGCAATACGTGCAAAGTGAATGGAGGGGACTTATTCGCCGGTTCGTGTGACCAACCCTAGCCCTCCTTAAAATACAAAAAAGTGGAATTTCTCTCTATATAAGCAAAATTGAATGATGTAATTTTGACAAATGAAAGATTATGGTATTTACCATTGATATATGCAATAAAATGAAAATCAATTTTTTTTTTTGACAATTTTTTAGCTATTTGGTCAGATATTTAGCTATTTGGTCAGATATTGGTCAGTGGTTAACCTTCAAAGATTATGTGTTTGAGTAGTTTTGATTATTCCCAAAGTATCACTTCATTCTTGTTATGGCATTTTCTAAATCTCCTGTATTATAATCAATCTGGTCATTTCCAAATAGATTTGTTACCTATGATGATTGCGACGGCCCACATTACAAATGTATAAAACATCTGAAAAGCATCTGAAATGACACTACATCATCAGAATTCTTATCAATCTATGTAACATTCCCATATCCAGGTTGATACTTACGGTACAGTACAGCCCCACACCATGATCCGTCAGCACATGGACTACAAGCATTGGTACGACAGACACAAGCTCACCCTCAAGGAGATCCACAAGTGCCAGTATGTGTCGTGTATGAACCCCACAGCTGGTAGCTTCACCATCAACTCTAGATTGCAGGTAGGAACGCATTAGGGTCTCTGCATGGGAGGTGGTATTTAGAAAGTGGGTGTGTTTGCACTTAAATAATATTTAAGAATGCATCTGTAGATGGTATGATCTGGGTTGCAGGTATGAACATATCAAATTTGGGGATACAATTTAAAAAAGGAGGAGGAGTATGTATATCTGGATGGCATATGAGAGGCTTAATACGGAGACATGATAGGCACATATAGTCAATTTTAATGGGGTGTCATTAAACCCCAAATCAACAACAAATCAAGATCGAATCAGTGTTTAGCCATATTCATCAGGAGAATGCAAATGGCACAATTTGTAGACGCTATGTTTTTAAAATTACTCAAAATTGTGAGATTACAGTCACATTTTGTTTCATATGACCAGGATTTCTTCACAATGTAGCTTTTTGCGTGGACCAATATATTCACTGTTTGACATTATCGATTCTCTTCTACAGCGTCACTTCTGTGTATTTGCTCTGAGTTTCCCTGGCCAAGATGCTCTGTTCACCATCTACAACAGCATCTTGAGCCAGCATCTTGCAAATGTCGGTTGCACCAACGCCCTTCAGAAGCTCTCCCCGACCGTGGTTTCTGCGACCCTTGACCTCCACAAGAAGGTCGCTCAGTCCTTCCTGCCCACTGCCATCAAGTTCCACTACGTCTTCAACTTGAGAGATCTCTCAAATATCTTCCAGGTAAGTCCTTTTCTATTCTCACCCCCCCCCC
>BQKZ01002574.1:55555-85511 GCA_036244855.1 Temnopleurus reevesii
TGCAATTGAGGAGGATCGGAGTAGTGAGAGAAGTTGAAGAAATGAAAAAGATAAAAAAAAAAAAAAAAAAAAAAAAAAAAAAAAAAAAAAAAAAAAAAACTGTACCAATTGATATTATTGCTGCTTGACCAGTAAAACTTTCTCCCTACCTCTATATTCATCTACTGCTTAAAAAAAGTTTATCCATTTATTGTCAAATAAATGAATGAGTCAGAAAAATAGTTAATGATTCTTTATATTTATTTTCTTGACAGGGTCTGCTGTACTCTAGCTCCGACTTGCTTAAGACTCCCATAGACTTTGCACGCCTGTGGATGCACGAATGCCAGAGAGTATATGGAGACAAGATGATCAGCGATGTGGATATTGAAGCCTTTGAGAAGCTTGTCTTTGAATTCGCCAAGAAACACTTTGAGGTGAATATTGCCCACAATTTCAACTTTGTAACACCATTCAGCTGGAGGATAGGTAGATTGAATGTCTTTTTGTAAGAGAAAATCGAAGAGCGGAATATTGTGAGGACAAAGTTGGGCCTTTTGGTTCTTTAGTTGTATCTGTCTGTGTGAGGTGTTTTAATAGTAGACTGCTTTTAATCTGCTCGTATTTGTATGATGAGTTAGAATTGTGCATAGATAATTATACAATTGATAAACACTCTTTCTAGAATACATCTTTAATTCAACAAAAAATTCTTTGGGATTTTGCTACAAAGTAGCAATTTATCGCAAAATAGTTGCAAGTAGGAATGCTCATTTTGATTTGCACATTGTGGGCACTTTTGATAAGATATGTATGAAACAATCAATTTCATTGGCACCTGTTGATTAAATGCAACTTGCAATTGGACATATATTTGCTCTTCACTTGTGAGATGTTATGCCCTTGACTCTATTTAGTTAAAAACTTAGGTCTACCTTCTAATGAGATCTGTACTATAATGAAACAGGATTTTTTTATGCATTAAAAAAACTAATCCAATAATTTATCATAAAAAAAAAACAGCCTTTGATATTTGTATTATGAATTTTAAGACAAGTCTCTATTTCTCTTGGTACCTCCTTTAGGATGTTGATGAAGAAGCGCTGAAAGAGAAGCCCAACATCCATTGCCACTTCGCGACTGGTATTGGAGAGCCCAAGTACATGCCTTGCAAGACCTGGCCTGAGCTCAACAAGATCCTTGTCGAGGCCTTGGACACCTATAACGAGATCAACGCTGTCATGAACCTTGTGCTCTTTGAAGATGCCATGCAGCATATGTAAGTGTTGATCATTCTTTCTTGTTCCTTATCGTATGATTGAGCAGAGATGCCAATCACTTCACTGCTGTATAAGCTGTAATTTTCGCAGGGGTTTTATATTCGTGAATTTTGCCACCTTGAATTTGCTTAGATTTTCACTCAAGTAGAATTTAAATTGTTACAAATTTTAACTCGAATAGAATGCCCATGGACTTGTATACAATAATTTTTATAAACGTGAAAATAACAACTCGCTGATGTGTGAAAAGGCCTGAAATTCAGTGAAATTACTAGAATTCATGTATGCTAGAATATTGGCTTTTATAGTTTATACATGAGATCAAAATTAGAAAGAGAATAATGCAACAGCTTGAACAAAAATGAGAGAAAAATGACAGTAATGGCCATGCTCTCAAACTATTCACCTGTTATGAAACCTCTTAATTCAGAGAAAATTACTAACTGATATTTGCTGCCACAACAAACATTCAATGCAGAATTTACAAAACAATCCAAATGGAGTTGCTTTACTTGATCAGAGGGGAAAATGATGATTCCCATAATCATATGAATACTAAAATAGCATCAATTTTAGATAGGCGTTTTGTGATGACTGTGGTAGACTTTGTGCATGTGGAGTATGTATCTGACAGTTATCTGACTATAATTTGTTTCTTGTTTCTTTCACAGCTGTCGTATCAACCGTATTCTTGAGTCACCCCGTGGTAACGCCCTGCTGGTTGGTGTTGGTGGGAGCGGTAAGCAGTCTTTGGCTCGTCTAGCTTCCTACATCAGCAGTTTAGAGGTGTTCCAGATTACTCTACGTAAAGGCTATGGTATCCCTGATCTCAAGGTAAGAAAATTTCAAAAGAATACTGGTATTTTAGATATTATTCAAGCTTGTAGATTTGTATGCCTTTACTACCATAAAGTGATGCTGGAGGCATTATTCTAAATCAGCAAATCATAGAATATGCAGATCATCTGATCATGAAGAGAAATAATACATCTTAGAATGTGAATGAAGACAATGTGAAATTAAAGAAATATTCTGAGAAATATTGTGATATTTTAAAAACTATTTGTTAGTAATTTAGATTTTAGATTTAATGCAGGTAGAGATGAAGATAATTTTATTTTTTGTAACATAGAGATGTAGTATACATTTGCAAAATTCACATTTCACAAGTGATGTATGATTTGTGAAATAAAAGTTATACAGAAAGTATTGGAAGAATTCTTGAACCAACAACTGGTTAGCCTTTTATAGTAGTTTTTTTTTTTTTAATAGGTCTTGTACTAACAAAATGCTTAACCTGTCGTAATAATGTTTTTATATTTCTCTTATCTTTTTGCAGCTTGATCTTTCAACAGTCTGCATGAAGGCCGGTCTGAAAAACATCGGGACCGTGTTCCTGATGACCGACGCCCAGGTGGCCGATGAAAAGTTCCTTGTTCTGATCAACGATCTCTTGGCCTCTGGAGAGATCCCCGATCTCTTCCCCGATGACGAGGTGGAGAACATCATTGGAGGCGTAAGGAACGAGGTCAAGGGTATGGGTCTCCAGGACACCAGGGAGAACTGCTGGAGATTCTTCATCGATAGGGTTAGGCGACAGCTCAAGGTGAGAATCAAACTTAATTTTTTTTTTAACTTTTCGAGCTGATCCATTTCAAATTGGTATACACTGTGAGCTGAAGGGACAAAGGCCTGAGACACAGCGTACGTAGTCTATTCAAGCATTAACAATTATAGCTAGTAGGCCATAAAAGAAAATTCCATCCTTCTTATTCAGTGGAAAATGTTGAACAGTAGTCACACCTGGGATTTTCCTTTCTCATCATGATGAAGCTATTGTAAATGCTTGAATGAAGTTGTTTAGTACCTGTCCTTTGTCCCTTCTGCTCACAGTGAAGGGCATTTGAAGCATGTTGTAGCAATGAAAGCTCATTCTCTGACAGTTACCACAGGAAGAAATCAGAGAGAGTGGTCTACATCCAGTCAATGTGAATAGTTACATTGGATTATTCAGTGCTGACTATATGGTCACTGCTGCAAGCTTCATGAAAACCCTCCAGATGGTATAACAAATGGGTTAGAGTATGATGGTTGTGATGAAGTTGAGGTTTATCGATGATAATGGTGATGATGATTGTGATGATGCTGATTGGCCACATTTAATTATAATTGGCATCATAATTAAACTATGTGCATAGTTGTAATGACTACCAAGTATTGTTTAGTTCCATGGTGCTCTTTGGGTCCCGTGATGCTTATAGATAATCAGCATACAGTCAAACCGGTCACCCAAGTCAAACAGGAAATGTGGCCACTGAAGACAGGTGGCCTCTATAGACAGGTGCTATAATGCACTATTTTGATCTGGAGGGAATCAATTTAGGTGGCCACTGTAGATAGGTGGTCACTATAGGCAGCCACTAAGTCAAGTTTGACTGTATTTTATTTAAACCTGCCAGCCATTTAGTATTGTCTATTCAAATATTATTTGCACGCAGACTGTGCTGTGTTTCTCCCCAGTGGGAGCCACCCTGAGAGTGAGGAGTCGTAAGTTCCCCGCCGTCGTCAACTGCACCTCCATCGATTGGTTCCATGAATGGCCGCAGGAAGCCTTGGTGTCTGTCAGTATGAGGTTCTTGGATGAAGTCGAACTTCTAAAGGTAGGCCCTCTTTCCAAAATGTTATAACATTGGTGCATTCTTGATAAAGAGATGGCGAGTCATGTTTCATATTTTGGATCAATATTAACTTTGAATGAGGAGATGAATAAACTTTTAGTAAGCATGTAGAGACAGAATGGCTGTGTGACATTGTAGATTTACACATTCAATCAATTGATAATAGTAATGATAATAATAGTGCCATTTATATAGAGCTCTTACAGACATTAGCATCACAGTACTTTACAATACTAATTTACTAATTACATTTAGTAATTGACTATTCTATAATTATATTTTTGTTGGAAGTAGCTTTGGAAGGACTTTTATGGTCTCGTAGGCTGTACAATCTTTGGGGGCTTGAAAACTTAATAGAAAAAATAAGTAGATTTACACTGCACACTGTATCCGTTTATCTGTAAAGTCAGGAAATACAGAAAATGATTTTCCAATGATGTATGCAGTTTCTTAATCACACACTTACGTTTAAGTGAGTGTGAACGAGACAGTTAAAGTAACTATCCAGTGAGAGGCATTACAACTACATAATTTCATTGATTTTTATTTCTTTGCATTATTACAGGGTGACATCAAAAATTCCATTGCTGAGTTCATGGCCTACGTTCACGTGAGTGTGAACGAGAGCAGAAAGCAGTACCTAGCCAACGAGAGGCGTTACAACTACACCACACCAAAGAGTTTCTTGGAACAGATTAAGCTTTACGAGTCTCTACTTGCAATGAAATCTAAAGAGCTTACAGCGAAGATGGAGCGTCTTGAAAACGGTCTCACCAAGCTCCAGAGCACTGCCCAACAGGTTTGTTGCTACGATAAGCCCCCCCCCCCCCCCCCAAAAAGGTCCGACCTAAACAATTTTGTTTGCTTTTTACTCAAATTTGAAGAAAAAAAAATAACGGTATAACTAAGAGGAAAAAACATGACAATTATAACATGAAAATACATTTTCAGTAATATTAAGAATTATGCAAAAATGTAAAAGATATAGTAAATGCTAAATACAAAACATAGTAAGCTAAAAAGCATTATACAAGAATATATGAACAAAAGATATAAGAATATACATCAAGACTGATTAAGAGATGATCAATTAGATGTTAATGTCTTCCAGAGTTAGCCGAATCTGATTTCAATAGCAATGGACTTCTGTATCAAATGAAATTCTATGTATTTTTCTTTCAATACATTTAATTCATTGTTTGATTGACCCGTGCTTGTAGGTGGATGACCTAAAGGCCAAGCTAGCCTCCCAGGAGGTGGAGCTCGCCCAGAAGAACGAGGACGCAGACAAACTCATCCAGGTGGTCGGCGTGGAGACGGAGAAGGTCTCCAAGGAGAAAGCCATCGCCGATGACGAGGAGAAGAAGGTCGCCGTCATCAACGAAGAGGTGTCGAAGAAGGCCAAGGATTGTTCGGAGGATTTGGCAAAGGCTGAACCTGCCCTCTTAGCTGCACAGGATGCTCTTAACACTCTCAATAAGGTAAATGAAAGTAGTAGTAGTAGTTGTAGTAGTAGTAGTAGTAGTAGTAGTAGTAGTAGTAGTAGTAGTAGAAATAGTAGTAGTAGTAGTAGTAGTAGTAGTAGTGGTAGTAGTAGTAGTAGTAGTAGTAGTAGTAGTAGTAGTGGTAGTAGTAGAAGTAGAAGTAGAAATAGAAGTAGAAGTAGAAGTAGAAGTAGTAGTAGTAGTAGTAGTAGTAGTAGAAATAGTATTTGTAGTAGTAGTAGCAGCAGTAGTAGTAGCGATAGAAGTAGCAGTAATTTTCGTAGTAGAAGTAGTAGTAGTAGTAGTAGTAGTAAGGGTACTAGTGGTAGTAGTAGTAGAAGTAGTAGTAGTAGTAGTAGTAGTAGTAGTAGTAGTAGTAGTGGTAGTAGTAGTAATAATTGTAGGAGTACAAGAAGTACATTGTAATAGTAGTAGTTGAAATCCTTCTTTTCAACATCCACTGCTGTTTGTTTGTTTGTGTATGCGTCAAGTTTATTACCCTTCTTTTTTAACAGAACAACCTGACTGAGTTGAAGTCCTTCGGTTCCCCACCCGGTGCTGTGCTGAAGGTGACTGCTGCTGTCATGGTGCTTCTTGCTCCAAACGGCAAGGTCCCCAAGGATAGGAGCTGGAAAGCTGCCAAGATTGTCATGAACAAGGTGAGACTTATTACCCTTAAATTAGAAATTGATTTTTCCGTGAAAGGATTAGTGACTCCTGGGCCATGATGGAAGCCCTCCCCCCTCTTGCACCTTTCTTCTGTCTTGGCCATCCTCCTCTTTCAAATCAACCCTACTGCTTCTTTTTTATCACCATCTGTCTTCCCAATCTACCTGGAAAATGAGTTCCACCTTTTAATTTTTTTTTCAGTCTGGGAAAAATCAGGGAATTTTATACAGTGTTCTTCAAATCAAGGAAACATCTGAATTTTGTGCTCTCCAGATATTGTAAATTATACGGTATTCAAGGGTCTGTTAAAAATAGGTTGAAATGAGTGAATTAACTTGACATAGATTTCATGGAATTTTGAAAATTCATGAGGGAAAATATCAGGAAATTTTGTTCTTCACAAATTTTGGGATCCCTGTTCCTTCTTATGGCATTCCCTTCCTGATCCCATACTCTATTCTCATGATCGTCATAACAATAGTTCAATTTATAGCACACAATCACTATATGCATATATTCTACTGTGGTTGACATGAGGTACTATATTTTTACCCTGGCTATAACTGCCGAGCAAGCCACTCTAGCGCTCAAGCATCCCAAGGAATAAATTCCTGCCAGGTACCCATTTTTACCAGGGTTGAGTGCAGCACAGTGTGGATAAATTTCTTGCTAAAGGAAATCAACGCCTTTGATGGGGTTCAAATCGCTGACCTCGTTGAAAGGCAAGAGTCAGAACCACAACACCACAACGCTTCTACCCTTTTCAATATGTGACCAACCGTCTCAAAGCACTTCTCTTTACAACACCATGTTTCATACTTCCCCTTCTATCCAGGTTGATGCTTTCTTGGATTCCCTCATCAACTACGACAAGGAGAACATCCACGAGAACTGCCAGAAGGCCATCAAGGAGTACCTCAACGATCCAGAGTTTGAGCCCGAGTACATCAAGGGAAAGTCCCTCGCTGCCGGCGGTCTCTGTTCCTGGGTTGTGAACATCGTCAAGTTCTACAATGTCTACTGTGATGTCGAGCCCAAGAGGATTGCCCTGCAGAAAGCCAATGACGAGTTGAAGGCTGCCCAGGATAAACTCGCTCTCATCAAGGCCAAGATTGCTGTAAGTAGATTTTTACTACCACAGCTAATGACTATTGAAGAACATTTAATTCTCATCACCCAAATAGCCAATACCAAACAATGCCTCATCATAATTTCAGTAATTGATTTTTGTTCTGTTTAATTAATTTTTGTGTTGGGGAACTACCCATACAATGCCTCTCATTCAAAGGGTATCCGAGGCGCAAAATAATCATTTTCTAGTTGGTAGTATCCACAGAAATAAAAAACAACAACCTGTATTAAAACTAACTCAGACTAACCCAAGTCATATTTATGCATCGATCATGAATGCACTGGTTTTTTTCTTTTGTTTTGCTTTTAACTCTAGCTATTAACCCTAATCCCATTGGGGGGGGGCTTTTAAAGCCCCCCCCTCGACAATTTTCGCGATAAATCTGAAACGCGAGAAGCTCGCGCCATAATTTTTTCTGACTTTTATCTTTCAAGTCTCGCGCAACTTTTGACACCAAATTCGTGATGACCGGGTATGCGGTACCGACGCTACGCGCATTTGAAAAATATTCGTCGAGCCAAATATGAGTCCAAAACGTGATTTTATGTACAAAGTCAATGCAAATTGTGTTTTTAGTCAATATTCATAAATCCTTGTCTATTTTGCATATTAATGCATGAACTGAATTTAAAATTCATTTTCTATGCCTCTAATAATGTCACCAACAATTCCCATCGAAAAAACAATAGAAATAATAAAGTCGAAAAAACAAAGAAATACATAAGAAATTCACAAAAACAATAGAATACATAAGAAATAGATTTTGATTGCATTTTCTTTCCATGACAATATGTCTGAAACATTACTATGAGTATCTAGACCAAAAATCGGCACATTTGGAGCTTCAGCAAGTGATTTATTGCTGTTTGTTAGAATTCATGCATAATTATGCATAATTAAAGCCTAATTAGCATAATGAGTAGATGTTTGAAAAATTTGACTATGCAATCTAAGAGTTAATATCGCGGGCTATGTGCACGCCAAATTTCGGCGCAATCGCGCGGTCGACGGCGAAGATCAGAGGGGGGGGCCAAATAAGCCCCCCCCCAATGAACTGAGATGACTAAAATATCCCAATGGGATTAGGGTTAATAAATATCATGTCATGATTTTGGTTTACTTTATGTACTTGACTTATATACAAATTGAATTTTTGACTGCAGATATTTTACTATTTTTCGTGTTAGTATCACTGAATGTACACTCGAATTGAAATCAGAAAATAAAAATATAAGGATAAGATGTAAAACAAAAAAAATATAGGAGGTAGCCTGATAAGTATTACCATTTTCAGTATTGACTAATTAAGCCTGCAATCTATTATCCTCCATGACAGGAACTGGATGCCAATCTTGCCGAGCTCACCGCCCAGTTCGAGAAGGCTACCTCAGACAAGCTGAAGTGCCAGCAGGAAGCCGAGGCCACCTCCCGCACCATCACCCTGGCTAACAGGCTGGTGGGAGGTCTCGCCTCTGAGAACGTCAGATGGGGAGAGGCTGTTGCCAATTTCAAGATCCAGGAGAAGACGCTTCGTAAGTATAATGATATCCTCAGAAAGAGATTGGAAACTTGAGGTTACGGATACAGAACAAAATTGTGCAAAAGCAAAAATATACAACAAAACACTGTTCTTTGCTTCAAGAAATTAAATCTCATTGTCTCCACAGCTCATTCCATAGCTGAATAGCTCCCTTTGAATGACAAAGAAAAGCAGTCAAAATCTGTTATTGTATACTGTACTCTCATTGTTAAATTGTTGATTTGAATGGGTGGAATTGATCCATGAGAGGGTGAATAGATGAATTGATTAATAAAGTAATAAACACTGAATTAATAATCCATATTATTGCATCTATCGAGATTTTCATTCCATCTGAGTTGGTAAATAAGGAAATTTTGTTGATTGTATGATAAATAGAGGTGGATTCTGGCATGAAAATTCATGAAGGGGTTGAAAATGTGAGTGATAGTTACATTCCTTTTAGAATGATAACCTCAAATACATTTTTTGTTCTGTTTTTTTTTTGCAGCTGGTGATGTGTTGCTGATTACAGCCTTTGTTTCGTACATCGGTTGCTTCACCAAGAACTACCGTATCGACCTTCATGACCGCATGTGGCTTCCGTTCCTCAAGTCACAGAAGGTATGTATCTAGAGAGAGAGAGAGAGAGAGAGAGAGAGAGAGAAAGAGAGAGTGAGAGAATGCAGTAAGGGAGTGATAAGATGTATGGAACATGTTTCATATCATTAACCCATTGACTACTGGAACCGGTTAGTCCCTGCACAAAGTCTATGGGAATTACAGAATTCAGTAGCCAATGGTTTAGATAGAGGGTTAATCTTTCACTCCAGGGCTTGAATAGGATAAAATGAAACAGCCACATCCAAATTGTTTCATGTGTGTGGGTCACAGTGCTGGGATTTTGCCTCTTATCACATTCCAATGTGACATGAATAATGAAAATGGAATAACGGTATATTTTAGTCCGTGTAAATAGAACGAAGATTAAATCACTCAAATTTTTTATAAAACATAGTATGTGTACAGTATGCAAATGTTTTTAATAGTTAATGGAATAATATCATGCTCGTTTGACTGAAGGAGTTTTACGTATCTTACAGATAGTGAAAGTTCACAACATAAATTCTTATTCTTTCAGTTGATTAAGGTTAACTTATTATTTAATTGATTCACAAAAATGGAACCATAATAAGTAAGACAAATGAAAGTTCAAGTTATAACATTGTCTATCGACATCTTTTTCATCTCCAGGACCCTATCCCTATCACGGAAGGCCTCGACGTCCTCACCATGCTCACCGACGACGCCGACATCGCCATCTGGAACAATGAGGGTCTCCCCAGCGATCGCATGTCGACGGAGAACGCCACCATCCTGTCCAACTGCCAGCGCTGGCCGCTCATGATCGACCCCCAGCTCCAGGGGATCAAGTGGATCAAGCAGAAGTACGGGGATGATCTCCGGGTGATCCGTATCGGACAGCGTGGGTATTTGGATACGATTGAGAACGCCATCTCGTCCGGTGACACAGTGTTGATTGAGAACATGGAGGAGTCTATTGATCCAGTGTTGGATCCGGTCCTTGGTCGGAACACCATCAAGAAGGGAAGGTAAGTCATTGATTGGAAGAAAAAAAAATTGCAATTTGCAATCCATCGTATCGAATATACATGCCAAGTACTATAACCTGAAATTTTTGCAATTTTTTTAAATTTTAATTCTGCCTCGCAAAAATTTCCACTCTGTAGGAGGCACATTCATATGTGTACAAACACTGAAAAAAACCCATGAAAATATCAACACGCCAATATGTCAAGCTGGTCCGAAATCATGAAAATATTGTCTTATACAGTATTGCATTAATTTGTTCATCAATCAATGACTGAGATGTTGTCAAACCTGTTAGCTTTCCCTTCAAATTTCACAAATTCATTAAAAAGAGCACTTGAATAACTTAACGGGTTATGTTACTCCCTCAAAATACGTCTAATTATTGATTGGAGTATCTAAGCCAGGAAAAGAATTAGAGCCAGGCGGAAAATTTTGTTTGATGTTTTTGTAAATGGTGTTCTGCTTTTCGAAAAAAAGAAAAAAAATTATCAAGAACTGTGAAATGCATTAATATGAATTGGTAATTTATCTTTTTTTTTTAGAAAGAATGACAAGGCATTAAAGTACTCGGTTTAAGTCTTACACTACTTTTCATAATTGGATTGACGCATGAGCAGTAAACAGGTGTGGTCCTTCAGCATATTTTAAAACTATTACTAAAACTCATTTGTAAATGAGGATTTTTTTTCTTCCAAATTTACATGTTTTTCATTTTTGCTTCTGCTTCAGGTACATCAAGATCGGAGACAAGGAGGTGGAATACAACCCTGAATTCCGTCTGATCCTCCAGACCAAGCTAGCCAACCCCCATTACAAGCCTGAGATGCAGGCCCAGACTACCCTTATTAACTTCACTGTGACCAGGGATGGTTTGGAAGATCAGCTGCTAGCCAACGTGGTGGCGCAGGAGAGACCCGATCTTGAGAAACTCAAGGTGGGTAGGAATTTGAATCGATAGATATCGAAAGGGCATCGCAAGTTTTGGGAATGTAATGAAGAACTGCTCCATAAAAGTCTTAAATCGTACACATGAGATAAATTTGTAGTTGGACTTTAGTATATGGGAGTTTTTCTACAAAGTTGCAATTGATTCAGCTGCAAATCAGTCGCAAATTGATACTCACATTTTTGTTCACGCAAGGTCTGTACCTCTATCAAGATGAAACAATAATTTTTATTTGGCAATTGATCGCAGCTTTTGTTCAACACCCTCTAAGTTAGACACGAAAATAAAATCTGAGCTATTGCAGAATTAGCTTTAATGATATTCATTGGATTAGTCAAAATTGAACCAGACTGCATTTCCAATGTAATACATTTTGTAAGGGCAAAATATTCAAATAACAGAATCACATAATTCTGAAAGAAAAGGTCCCCAAAATATTAACAAAATCATTCTTATCAACAATATGTGCCTTTACAGTTGTTCATATTAGAGAGCATGATGGTAGTATTTCTTGTACGGAAGGGATTTTACAAAGTGTAAACAACACAAAAGAAACAGTGTACCAGAAAGATATCTCTGCATCTTAGCGTTTGAAACAGCTGCAAAGGCACGTTTTGTTCAACCTTGACATCTGACCGTTATATTTTTATATCCATTCTCTATTCAGTCTGACCTGACGAAGCAACAGAACGACTTCAAGATCATCCTGAAGGAGCTTGAGGACAATCTGCTCTCCCGTCTGTCCTCCGCAGAGGGTAACTTCCTTGGAGACACAGCCCTGGTGGAGAACCTGGAGACAACCAAGAGGACTGCTGCAGAGATCTCAGTCAAGGTGGGTGTGACTTGTGGTGCTGTAATAGGATGGGATGCTCTTTCTTTAAGTTCATTGAATTGAATGGAATTGAATTGACTTGGCTTGGATTAAACTGCATTAAACTGAATTGAATGATATTGAATGAATGGAGATGAGCTAAATTAAACTAAATTGAATTTCAAAGAAATGATGTGAACTGATTTGAACTGCAAATAACTGAACTACATTGATATGAATTGAACTAAATTGATCTGAATTGAACGTAAATGAAATGAACTGAATTGAACTGAATTGAACTGCATTGAACTGAATTTGAGCTGAATGGAACTGAACTGTACAGAACAAAGCTGAATTTAATAACCTGAATTGGACTGCATTTAACCAAATTCAGTGATATAATTCAAATTCTAATTGAACAGAATTGAACTGAATTGAACACTGAATTGAACAGTAAATTGAACTAAATTTAACTAAATTGAACTGAAATGAACTGCACTGAACTGAACTGAATTGAACAGAATTGAACTGAACTGAACTGTACTGAACAAACTTTTATTGAATTCAATTCCTAGGTGGAGGAGGCCAAGATAACTGAGGTCAAGATCAACGAGGCTAGGGAGTTGTATCGTCCTGCCGCTGCTAGGGCTTCTCTTCTCTACTTCATCCTCAACGATCTCAACAAGATCAATCCTATCTACCAGTTCTCTCTCAAGGTAAGTCCATGTTTTTCTGATCTAATTTCATCAATCTTAGATGATGCTGCCAGAAAGATGCAATTGATTGCAAATCAGCCACAAATTGAAACATCACTTTCCTTTTCACACAGTCTGCACCACCCCCTAGGACAAATTTATTTCTTACCAGACCTGCCAATTATGAGTTTTTAAGGAGAATATAATGTGTCTTTATCTCAAACTCTGGTTTTCTTAGGATATTATGATTTGTCATTATAGTTTCAAATACATCCCTGTTGAAATTATCCTTTTTTCCAATATTTAGGAGCAGCATAAAAAATACAAGGGGGGCCCAAAGGCGATTAGCCCCCTAAACCTTTGAAATAATCCCTGTAAGCTCCAAAATAGCCCTTGAAAAATGTAGTAAGGGGGGCTTTTTTTAATAAGGGAAATGTAAGTAGAGCCCCCGTAAATAAAAAATATATTAAAAAAAAAGTATTTTCCTACCCTGGTTGAATAGAAATAAATGTTGTCGCACCATATAGCTTTGAATTATTGTTATGACATGATAACTAGCATACCTGTTTTTCCCTTTCCACTAGGCCTTCAACACAGTGTTCAGTTTGTCAATCGCCAGAGCCGAGCCATGTGAAGACGTGAAGGAGCGTGTTGTAAACCTGATCGATTGCATCACATATTCTGTATTCATCTACACCACTCGAGGTCTCTTTGAGGCTGATAAGCTCATCTTTACAACACAGGTTGCATTCCAGGTAAGTTACCATGAGATCAACATTAGATTTGATCAGAATTGTGTTTTAAAGATGGGCGGTCACATAGCTTCATGGTATTCCATAAAAATTTAATCAACAGGGCATCAATTTTAATACTAAGAATTAAGACAACATCTGTTTGTCCTCTGGTACTCCACATTTCCGCCATATCTTTGCATTTGGTTCTTGGATGTATTATGCGTTTCCCAATCAGTTATGTATTTTGAATGTCTCGTTCTATGTGCACCTAAAAATTTGCACATAGAACGATTGTTTGGTTTGACCAGACTTTATGTTTATTTTTATAATTTTAGTTTTTCTCTGTCAATGAAACACTTGATCAAGTATTCAGTAGATTGTGTCATAATCGAGTCCCTTTAAATCAATTACCTTTCAATGCTATATATTTGTTTCTTCTTGTTACCCAGGTTCTGTTGATGAAGAAGGAGATTGCCCAGAACGAGCTTGACTTCCTGCTCCGCTTCCCGATCCAAGTCGGTCTGACCAGCCCTGTAGACTTCCTCACCAATTCTGCCTGGGGTGCTATCAAGGTATGAATCTATTCGGGTCATGAATCCCACACAGACCTGCCAACCGTAAATGTGTTTTAGAATGAACATTAGACTGTCAAAAACTAAATAGCTGAACCAATTTGTTCTTGTGTCAGTAAGAATGAGAAAAAAAATTGCTTAAGGAGGAAGCACCAGATATACATAATCATAAATCTCATTAATATTCCTAAATGTTGACAGCTCTGATTACATCACTTTGGTCTAAAATTGGTCTATATTCACATGATGTAGGCTTAAGTAAAGCCATACTCCAGGGACAGGAGATCATGGCTTATGTTATAAAAGATGTGGTAGAGATGACACGGGGCCCTATGAGGGGCTCTATTATGTATTTATTGTACATTTTCATGGCATTTAAGGTAGCAACAAAGTTCTTGCATTGTTGTATATTCAAGGCTCTTTTTAATCTTGATTAGTGCTTCTATTCTGCCTTAATTGTTGTATAATATTTTAACAATAATTACTTCATGTTCTCAAAAATAAATTTTGCATCTTCATCTAAATTACAGTCCCTCTCTGCGATGGAGGACTTCCGTAACTTAGACCGAGACATAGAGGGCTCCGCCAAACGCTGGAAGAAGTTTGTCGAGAGTGAGTGTCCCGAGAAGGAGAAGTTCCCTCAAGAATGGAAAAACAAGTCCGCCCTGCAGAAGCTCTGCATGATGCGTGCCCTGAGAGCTGACCGTATGAGCTACGCCGTCCGCAACTTTATCGAGGAAAAACTCGGCTCCAAGTACGTGGAGGGTCGCCAGGTGGAGTTTGCTAAGTCGTACGAGGAGACCGACCCGGCCACCCCCGTCTTCTTCATCCTCTCCCCCGGGGTGGATCCCCTGAAGGATGTGGAGGCGCTGGGTAAGA
This sequence comes from Temnopleurus reevesii, assembly GCA_036244855.1. Taxonomy (NCBI): domain Eukaryota; kingdom Metazoa; phylum Echinodermata; class Echinoidea; order Temnopleuroida; family Temnopleuridae; genus Temnopleurus; species Temnopleurus reevesii. The sequence continues at coordinate 70,548 of BQKZ01002574.1, forward strand.
AGCTGGGCTTCACCTTCGACAATAACAACTTCCACAACGTGTCTCTGGGTCAGGGTCAGGAGATTGTTGCTGAGCAGAGTATGGACCTCGCTGCTAAGGAAGGTCACTGGGTCATCCTACAGGTGAGTGTGATGGAGAGATGCTAGAGGAAAAATAGAGGAATAGAGGAATTTGTAGCTTTTGATTGTTCCTACCACAAGAAGTTATCTTGAAATCTAACTCTTTACTATACACTTTCCAATAAATAGACTTGTGTGGTCACTTCATTTCCTTGTCATTTTTGCTCATGATTCTGCTAGGATGGAAAGCTCAAGCCAATTTTGACTTCATTCACTTTACTATACAGGCGGACATATGATTCCAAGGAGCTTAGGATGATATGATTATTTAGAGATTGATTAACAAGTCCCAAATGAGTCATAGAACTAGCAAAATGACTATGTTGTATTAGAATTCTACTTATGATTTTAATTCTTTAAAGAGCTTGCATTAATCTTACACTAACCTCAATACATTTATACATATGATTGGCAATTGGTTTGTAACAAAACTTCCTATTGAAGTTAAATTTAATCATGCATAAAAAATATCAGTTTCAATAATGCTGTTAGTGGAACAAAAACTTTGAACTCTGCAACCGTAAAAGTTATTTTAAAACCATTTCATTTTATATTTCATGTACACAGAACATTCACTTGGTCGCCAAGTGGTTGAGTACACTTGAGAAGAAGCTTGAACAGTACAGCGTGGGCAGCCATGAGAGCTATCGAGTCTACATGAGTGCTGAGCCAGCAGGTTCACCTGACTCACACATCATCCCACAAGGTATGTCACATTACTCTCTTCAAGTCATCCTTTTAAGATAATGAATCATTAGACATTTTGTGCCTTTGAAACTTTGATGTATAAGGAGGAACTTCACTCAGACATTGAAGAAAAATAAGTTTAATAAACTGACAATTTGAGCAAAATCAGATAATCTGTTTTGCTCAAATTTTCAGTTGTTTATGCGTTCTTATACAAATGTTGTTCTTTACGACCCAAAAACTTTCCCTGGGCTAACCTGACATAGCAACAAGTAATGGATGAAACTGGATCAAACTGGATTTGATTTGATGTATTGTAGTTCAATTGTTAACTAGACAGTCTGATAAATACCATGTAACTACAGTCGTTGGTAAGAAACGTGCATAAATTTGAATCTATTAGTAATCCGACCTATCAAAAAATAGCATGTAGAACGTACATAAAAGTGGACATATAAATCGTGCACCATCTTTGTGTTTGCAATCAGTAGCAGGGTGGTGTTTCACCAAGATAACAAAGACTTTAAAGAACGACTTTACGTTCGACTGGTATCCCTTTTTGTGCGCAATGGTTCATACCATTAGCGCATTCCGCGCAAGAACTGATACCACTCGAACTTAAAGTCATGCGTAACTTCAAGAACGACTTGGTGAAACACCTCCCTGGTCAAATTAAAAATTGACCTCATCTTCACTGTTTCCTCATTCTGTTCCATCTAGGTATCTTGGAGTCGTCCATCAAGATCACCAACGAGCCTCCCACGGGTATGTTTGCCAACCTCCACAAAGCTCTGTACAACTTCAACCAGGACACCCTGGAGATGTGCGCTCGTGAGGCCGAGTTCAAGGTCATCCTCTTTGCTCTCTGCTACTTCCATGCGGTGGTCAGTGAGAGGCAGAAGTTTGGCCCGCAGGGATGGAACAGGAACTATCCCTTCAACACCGGAGATCTCACCATCTCCGTCAACGTGCTCTACAACTACTTGGAAGCCAACTCCAAGGTGCGTTTGTCTTCTTTGTTTTAAAGATTTTTTTTACATTTTTCTTTCCATGTTTTATGGCAGACTATCAACTGTATGAATCCAAAGATTCAAAATTGACATTTTTATGCCTCCACCACTGTAAGATGGTGCCGGAGGCATTATTCATGGTTTTGTCATCAATTATTGAGATTCTTAATTATTCCTATTTGTTTATGGAACGCAGAGTAGGCTAGCTTTTAAACATATGTTGCTCTTTTACCAGTATGTGAAATTGCATAGAATTCTATAAAATTGTCTTTAATCAAGAAAATTTAATGATCATCTATGAAAATGTTGCTCATTCTCTGTATTCATTGCCCTCGTTGTGAATTTGGTTGCAATTTTGTTAATTATAAAAAAATTGCTGAAAGATTTGAATACTAGATACAGTAAATAATCATTATCACAAATACAAATTTGTCCAGGCTCACTGTCTTGTAGTAAGCTATCATGTTCTAATGCTGGTATGAATTCTGGTACTGCAATACTGATGGTACATTGAATTAGGTGCAAATGAATTGATGTTTTGTTTGTCTGTTCCCAGGTACCTTGGCAAGATCTGCGATATCTCTTTGGTGAGATCATGTACGGTGGTCACATCACAGATGATTGGGATAGGAGACTGTGTAGAACCTATCTGGAGGAGTATATGTCACCGGAAATGGTGAGAAAATCTTGCTTTATCAATCCTGCTAGATTATCAAAGCAACCACGTGCTCTTTAAGTTTTCTGTACTTTCTATTGGGGTTTTTGGAAGACCATGCTCAGCTCTATGTGTGATTTACTTGAAGGCAATTTTACATAATGCCAAATCATCTCAAGGAACATTTAAATGTGTTTCATCCTCTTGATATCTGAAAATGTGAAATTAAAGAAAATTAATTCAGAAAGCACATGTTTTGGGGCCAGCATAGTGTTCATGTTCTACTCACTGAACTCCCAACAGAGCATGGTGCATTGCGGAATGTGTCAAGGGACCGGCCGGATGCTTATAATTTATTAGTGTTAAATCACTTTAATCTTAAGATATACAGGTGATTCGTGTGTTTTTTTGCCAACAGTTTAGAATTGTGTAATACTGGCTGAATCAGTGGAATTTCATTTTGATTATCTGTAAAAAAAAAATAAATAAATAAAAAAAAAAATCAAACTCTATTAACTCTATAAATTTTTATGTAGCCAAACATTCAATCTCATTCAATCTCATTTCTTTCCCTCTCTCCACAGCTTGACGGTGAACTCTACCTAGCACCCGGATTCCCCGTACCACCCAACTCTGACTACAAGGGCTACCATCAGTACATCGATGAGATCCTACCCCCAGAAAGCCCCTACCTCTATGGTCTGCATCCCAAAGCTGAGATCGGCTTCCTCACGACTGAGTCTGATAATCTCTTCAAGGTGGTCTTGGAGCTCCAGCCCAGGGATGCCGGCGGCGGAGGAGGAGGAGGATCCAGCAGGGAGGAGAAGGTTCGTTCTTGCATTTGTTTTAAATAAATAATCTTGTGCTGTTGATGTTGTTTCAGGATTTGAAGATCCTTCTCCTATCATATCTTCTCAATGCTTTCTCACCATTTTATATTGTGTTTCAGCTATAGCTGGATACTTTTATATGTTATATGAATATTCAAAGTTAATGATGGCGATGAATATAACATGAGCCTGCAAGATGAATAAACCATTTACCCCTGTGACAAGACATTTATTTATTTAATCTAGGACTACTTTTGTGTCAATAAGACAGCAAGCAATACAACACAACAAATGGAATGACCGGTCAACAGCAATCGGGAGTCATGCATGGCCCCATTACATAAAAAGTTGCATTAACATGCAATTCAAAAAATGAAACACAACTCAATTCAATATCAATCAAGAGTGTGCATTTAGCACTCGTGTTTGATTTTCTAAGTTTAAATCCAACTTTAAATGCAACAGGGCCTAGATATCTGATGCCTTACATATTATATCCAATTGTTATCTTAAACAGAATGGGGCTGTTCCATTTGTTTTGAATAGTATGTTACCTACATTTGTCCATTCAAGTGTCCATTTGATCCAAATTTAGTGTGTAGTAAATGCCATTCCCCATGGTATAATAAATACTGTACATCATTGACACCTTACAGATCAAAGGCTCTGCTCGATGAGATCGTAGAGAAGCTCCCTGAAGAGTTCTACATGATGGAGATCATGTTATGTGTTGTATAATACATTTTATACCCATGTTTTATAATAAATGCTACACCTCATTGACATATTACAGATCAAAGCCTTGCTCAATGAGATCGTAGAGATGCTTCCCGAGGAGTTTAACATGGTGGAGATCATGGCTAATGCTCTACGCATATGTTGTATATTAAATTTTACACCCCATTGTATAATACATTTTATACCCCCATGGTATAATAAATACTGTACCTCATTGACATCTTACAGATCAAAGGCTTGCTAGATGAGATCGTAGAGAAGCTCCCTGAAGAGTTCAACATGATGGAGATCATGGGTAAGGTAGAGGACAGGACACCTTACGTCGTGGTAGCCTTCCAGGAGTGTGAACGGATGAACACGCTCACCTCTGAAATCAGACGCTCCCTCAAGGAACTCGACCTTGGTCTCAAGGTATGCCATTCTGTTTCCTTAGAATTTGTCTGATATGAGTCTTGCCTGAAATTAATGGATGGGACCTGGATATTGTAAATTTATTTGGTATCATCTTCTGTTTAGACATAAAAAAGGTCAAAAAGGAATTAATTAATTGATTTGAAATTATATTGAAAATGAAATAAAAGAAGTCATAAATCTAAAATATTCATACTAGAAATGTGTAGCACGTAAATCAAGTAAATACTTACTGAAAGTGAAAATATGCTTGACTTTGAAAAGGGAGTGAATAAATTGATATACATTTATCCTAAGAGCGTTGCAAAGGTATCATAGAATTTTATTTTAGAATTATTATCATTGTACTCTCAATTAGCTATTTTATTCAAAAACGTTGGTTTGTTAATTTAATTCAATTTCTCTATTGTTCATGCTACAGGGAGAGTTGACCATCACACCAGACATGGAGGACCTGAGCAATGCCCTCTTCATGGACCAGATACCTGCTACATGGGTGAAAAGAGCTTACCCAAGTCTGTTCGGTCTGAGCGCCTGGTACGCCGATCTCCTTCAGCGTATCAAAGAGCTGGAGCAGTGGACGGCTGACTTTGCCCTCCCCAACGTGGTCTGGCTCGGTGGCTTCTTCAACCCGCAGAGCTTCCTCACCGCCATCATGCAGTCTATGGCTAGGAAGAACGAGTGGCCTCTGGATAAGATGTGCCTGCAGTGCGACGTCACTAAGAAGAACAAGGAGGACTTCAGCAGCGCCCCGAGGGAAGGATCCTACGTGCATGGCCTCTACATGGAAGGGGCGCGCTGGGATACGCAGACCAACATGATCGCGGACGCCCGCCTCAAGGAGCTAGCGCCGAACATGCCGGTCATCTTCATCAAGGCTATCCCCGTGGACAAGATGGACACTAGGAACATCTAAGAGTGTCCAGTCTACAAGACCAAGCAGCGTGGTCCGACGTTTGTCTGGACCTTCAACCTCAAGTCCAAGGAGAAGGCTGCCAAGTGGACACTAGCCGGTGTGGCGCTTCTGCTGCAGGTATAAAGGACTCTGAATGGACACTAAGTAGGCTGAAATTTATCCTGCTAGTATGTGCTAGCATGTTTCTGGGTACTGTATACTGGCATTTTGTTTATTCCAGTGGGGTTTATTCCAGTGGGGTTTATTCCAGTGGGGTTTGTTCGTCACATACGGGGACGGAAATTCTATAGTTTTTATTAGGTTTGAAAGGCCAACCTAGCTCCTAGGGCAATAACACAGAGCTAAAGGGCCAATGTATACAAATCTGATCCAAATAAAGAATATATGTAGATCTGCATCCCAGCTCTCTTGATCCTAATGTTCTTTTGTGAAGTTCACGGTTGACGAAAAATTTGGCAACAGAAAAGCAGAAGTATGATCCAACAAGGAATATCATATCAATTTTCTAACTTTTCTTCTGTCAACTTCCATATTTATATTTGAATCAGCACATTAAAGCCTTCACCGAAAAATTATTCTTATCAATGAATTATCTTTCACAATGTGTATAAATCTGCAGTTACTTCACAATAACAGGTCTTTGAAAGATGCATTCTGTGTTTGAAAAAATATATGCATTGCACACAGAGCACCGCATCAACTTTGTGGAATTCCTGAATTTATCTTTATCGAATGTATGTATATATTTTTGCAGAACCTTGATTCGTAAATAGTATTTTTTTTCTTGGCGATTAAACCAAATAGAATTTTATCAAATAATGTATTCACACACAGTAGCATGTTCCGTACTTTATATATCCGTCCAAAATATTTGCTCTGTAAAAAATATTTTTTAAGTCTACATTGCCATCTTACGATCTGTATAATTTGTGACATTCCTCTAGAATTGCCATCTATTTGACAAATGTTTCCACCGGTATTCAAAGAATGACAACACCTTGATGATAATTCATGTGCCTTTTTGTAAACAGTTCTATGCAGTACAGAATTAATTTGAATTGGATTCAGATACATAGTACCTTGAATGAATTTTCATAGCTCAAATTGTTACAGATATTGAATAAATCTTTAATACTGGGAATCACATTGCAAACAATGTTCTACCACAAAATTGAGAATATATATGAATATAGTTTATAGAATATATCATATTGATCTATTTAATTTTGATTGCTGTCTTAGTCTTAAGACCAAAAAAAAAGAGTGGCTGTTTGCGACTAACACTCCTTTTCAAAATGTTCTGTTTTTATTTTGTGTTAAATGTTGTTTATTTTTTTTCAAACACACAATTTGAAAGAAGATCATAAGTGGAATTCAAGTTTTGGATATTGAACAGAAAGTATAGTTGCAAACATTTGCAAATCAACTGCAATTCAGTTGCAAAAATTAAAATGCATTTTGTTATTTGTACAAGGCCTGTTCTTCTGACAAGAAATTCTTCTAGCATGAAACATGGAAATTGATTGGCTCATAGCAGTCCCCTACAACTTGCGGTCAATTGCAGCTATCTCACAACACCCCCTTATTCTGTACAAGTTTATACAAGTTCACTCACATTCATTATATCCAGTTAAGGGGTTTTCACAACTTGCTTCTGGGACCATATGCTTTGTGTGATAAAATCCAGAATACAAAATTCATGAGAACTTTCATGTGCAAATTGTTCATATTACTTGCCATATGGTCCTAGAGGTCCTTTGCAAAATCCCTTTTTGCAATATCTTTTCCACTCATGATTGTCTTTCAAGTGTTGCAATAAATTTGCAAAACTTGAATTATTTTTGTACCAAGTAGAGGTAATTTGTTACCCCTTAATACCAGAGAAATGTTAAAAGAATCCAATAATATGCCTGGGTATCATCCTCTTTTGATCATTTCCTCTAGAGCTGTCATTTCCTCTCAATTTCTTTCCACACACCTTTTATTCTTCCATAGTGCCTATTTCCATCATCAAGTCTTTCTCACTATTTCCTCAAATTGATCTATGCATTGAGACTGTCAATAAACTTTACTGAATCTATTTATGTTGATCACAATTTTGTTTGTTAAACTGTGAATGAAATAAATATTTCAATAAAATATTTCCTTTGGTTATGTATGAATCATTCATTTCTTGTATTTGAATTTGTGTTGTGCATGAAATCTGATGAATGGATCATTTCATTCTTTTAAGTGTGAGAAAACATGAAAATGGTAAATGAGAGAAAGTTGAAAGAGACCTTGAAAATAAGGAACAACAAGCACTGAAGACTTCATTCTGGTGTGAATTAAAGTAAAAAGCAGTGCAAAGCCTGCTATGGAAAGTAATGGAGACAAATAATATTTAAAGAGCACCGCAACAAAATTGCAATCGACTGCAAATTTTTGATTGATTGGTTTACATTTGATGTGCATTTTATTGCGACTCTTTGCCCCGCCTCCTGAGATAATTCTTTGTGCGTGAGAGAGGTCCCAAATGTTTTCCATATATTTTATAATAATTTTTCTTTATATTTGAGAGAGGCAATTTGGGAACGCCCCTAAGAATTCTATTCATATGCAGAGTACTGTTTATGAGGTCATATACAGTACTCTGCATATGAAGAGAATTTTAGCGGGCATTTGTGGAAATCCCTTGGAGGGGAACTTATTTGATTTACAAAAGATATTAAGATGTAATTACACCTGGCCTGAACATACTTTGAATCATTCCTCATTATGTCTTATGTTAATTAGGAAATGTTTACAACTGGCCATTATTAAGAGAGATTAACTTGGTGAACAATGACGATGGAATGCAATTAGTGCTCAATGGAGTATCAAGTGAATGTTTCAATAATTCTATCAATAGAAACAACAGGCTCAATGGTGGAATGATTCAAGGTATGTTCAGGTCAGGTGGAAGTGCGTCCTTATATCTTTTGTAAATCAAATCAGTTCCCCTTCAAGGGATTTCTACAAGTGCCCCCTAAAAATTGTATTCATATGCAGAGTACTGTATATGACCTCATATACAGTACTCTGCATATGAAGAGAATTTTTAGGGGCGTTCCCAAATTGCCTCTCTGAAATATAAAGAAAAATTATTATAAAATATATGGAAAACAATTGGTAGTTCTCTCACTCACAAAGGTGATGGTAAGGGTAGCATAGATCACCACAAGTCAACATACATTGTCATAATAGTGGACCTTTAAGTGTCAAAAAGTGAGGAACATATGAGAGTCATGAAATGTGATACATCCTCCTGCATGCTTGATTTCTTTCTCTCCCAACACACTCCCCCTTTCTTTCACTTTCTACCCTTCTATTGATATAACATTTTTGCTCACCTCCTTACCTTTTCTCTCTAAAAGACTTGCTCTCCCTCAATCACTTCTCTTTTGAGATTTATCTCCCTCTTTAATCATCATTTGTCTTCTCCCTCTAATGGGGTGTTGCTCAAAATCAAATGCAAATCAACTGCAACTTTGCAAATTGTAACGTGCATTTTCATTTGTGCGCGGTGTGCGCATTTAACAAGATGCGCATGAAACAATGATTTTGATTGGAGTATTCCGATCAACTGCAACTTGCGATCAATTGCAACCTTTGAGCAACACCCCCTTAGACTCTTTATTAAACGGGAATCCACTCCTGAAATTATCGTGCTCTTAATGAATGAAGAAAGTGAACATAAGTGAAAATTTGAGCAAATTCTGACAATCCTATCAAAAGTTATTTTGAAATTTTCAAAGTTTCAATAATATTATGATCCCTGCTTCTGATGGGGATCTGTTAGATAGGCAACTTTAGCACAATCTGACGTACTTGCAGACATATCCTCATTCATTTTGTATGTGAACATTTTCCAAAATTTATTAATGCCAAAATTAGAATAAGGGTTAACTAAGATTCTTTCAAAAATACATGCAGAATTGATAAATCAATGCTATACCGCAGCAAAATAAAGACATTTTGTTGACTTCTGGAAAAAGGAATATTTGAAATTTGGCATAGAGAATGAATGAAAAGTTTTCCGATAAGACGTCACAGATTCCGTCAAAGTTTCCAATCTCCTGGATCAAAACCAGCAGCAGGGATCGTGATATAATTGAGACTTTGAAAATTCATAGTTTTCATTGGATAATCTTACTTTTAATTTTTTTTCATCCACTGGACACATTAAAATTCCCTTTTAAGCTGCACCAAATGATTAAAAATTAATTGGACATGTAGCATGCGCAAATACGGTCGGACATGTTAAATCTTCTAAATATTACAGGCCAAATATTTCGGTGCATCTTCAATAGCCAAAGGTTCTTAAAATATCTGTGTCGTATTTTTGTAAATTGTTCACTTAGATCCAGATATTCCTGCCTTTCTGAATATGTATGAGGATAAATATTTATTGTAACTAAGAAACGCTAAACAGCTGAACTAAATTTGTTTTTTTGTTTTGTTTTTTATGAGAGATTACATAAAATTATTTTATCATCCTTTCTTTCATGAAATAAATGTTTGGTTGGCCGTTTCAGGATTCATATTTTGATTTCTATCCTTTTGCATATTCAGAAAAGATAGCGTCTCTATAGTAGATAATCATCACAAAATGTAAAAAGTTGATAGAAAATTTTATTTTCTTTTTAGAGTGAATTGCTCCGTTTCAGTTCCAGAACAATTTTTGTTTTATTTTGAAAGATATTTACAAATATAAATTTTCAGTTGAAATATACAAAAGAGAAATCACATCAGTTTCTCACATTCAAAACAGGGATGCCAATCAAAAGTCATATTCTTTGTCTATGTCACTTGGATAAGAGGTACCAAACTCAATGGCTGTCGGCAATTATTCAGAGCATAAAAATACATAAAATCATACTTCCATATGTCATCATGAAAACCTTATACTATTATAGGAATTGAGGTAAATATGCCGTGCAAGTCGGCAGACGTGTCACCATTGGAAAAAAAGCAATTGTTCTGGTAATCGAGGGTCACCAATACATGCCTTTACCGTTGTTCATATCAGAGAGCATTATGGGTAATTTCTATAGTATGGAAGTGATTTCGCGCAGTATAAACAATGCGTACACCAGTGTGTAAAATAGAAATATGTCCCGACATGCTCTCTGAGATGAACAACCATAAAGGCATGCATTGAGAATACCATTGGTATTCAATTTTCCATGGAGACAGGTACAATACATTATGGCATGATGATGCTCTGTATTCAAAGACATCTATAGACCCTAGCAGTGAAAGTGGATAGAAAAATTAAGGAGTACAATTTTTGGTTGGTGTGTATGCCAAAGACGAAACATATAATTCATTCATTGTTTGAGATTAACTAGCACAAATTGGCAAACAATTTGTGACATGCTACTTTTGTGTTCACTTTTAGGTTTAATCTAATACAAAAGCCTGATAATATATTGCTCATATATAGAGCCAATGGAGTGGCATGAAAAATTTAACAAGACATAGTTTGTCCGATACTCCTATTGTATTTCATGATAAATTTCATTTTGGCAAATTCCTACATCAAAAAAATGATATGTCATGGCTCAGTTCATGTTGAATTTTAATTCAAATTATACATTCATTTTACATGTGAGACAATTATATTCAAGCTCACAGAATATAGGGTAATGCATAAAGGCAGATAATTAGGTAAAATCATACATTTACAATAATTGTATAATGTAGGTTTTCACACACTTTGAAAAATACAAGTAATTGAATGATGAAATATCACATTAGCAATGAATTGTAAACCTAATTGTGTGATCCTACATGTATTTCAGTTTTTTCTCTTAATTCATGCTAGGAACTTACAACGCCGTGCTCAACATAAAATTTGTCACCTCAATAAAAAATAAAAAAAAGTTTAATTTTAAAAACATTGAATCAGTCTTCCTTATTTTACCCTCTGAATTAGACAGATAGATGCCGAAGCAATGTTTCTGTATTGCACGCATGAAATGAAACACATAATGACGAATCCTTCATCAAAACTATCTCCAAAAAATCATTATTTAAAACAATTTGAAATATCTAAATTTCCAAATAGAGAAAACAATTTGAATAATCAAGGATGTACCATATGAAAGCATGGTCATTATGCTCTCAACAAGATAATGAATCATTATCGTTACAATTGCTGCTCCATTCCATTAATGTGTATTCAACACTGCATAAATTTAACACAATTTTGATTTTTTACAAAGGATGAAACCATTTCAAGTAGAAAATCAAATTAAAAAATGAATTGCAAAAATCAAAATTATAAACTTGGTGGGAGAACTGCAGAGGAAAGGAAAACGGCACATTGTAGACACAATAACTGACATCTGTTATTGAGCAATGAGGCTATTTAATACCTTATGCCATCCACATAAGGATATTACCAATTGTGAATGATTGCAATGTGTCTAGGCGCAGTGAGGTAATTCCTTACACCCATCAAGACTTATATAACATTGCCGTAATCTTGGAAGGAATTCCATTAAAACATGCACACACTGATTTTCTTTCACAATATAATAATCATAAGGTGATACTCCTGTCATCTGTTGAAGGAAAATCATTCTTACACTAAAGGCAAAACCCCAATTAGATCTCTAAGCAAATGTTCTGTCTAAAATATGTCAACTTGGCATTTCAAATAGTTATAATAAAATCATTACAAGCTTGCATTCGGATCAAGTGTGAATCAAATTGACAAATTTCATGGCAGGGACTGAAATTTGCATCTATAGGGGCCAAAAAAATAGCACTCCAAGAGGCTCCCAAGAAATTCAGAGGAGCTAAATAAGGTATTCATATTGTTACATTATTCATATTTTTATCTTGACCTCGTGCAAATTCCGGAACGTTTGGCATCTCTGCTAATTTTTGCTCTCAATATAATTAAATTCAATATAATTAAATGGCCAAAAAAGGCAACCAGAATGGAGGTTCATCATTTAGAAATTTCATGCCAGTCTCTAAGAAGCTATTTGATTTAGATATTTCTAAAACTGATCTCTTTCATTGAGACAAACCAACAGGACATCAGAGTGATTGATGATCATCAGCAAAGATTATGATGAACTGCCATGTATTATCCCAGTTATGAACTTTGCGAATGTCCTCCACACCAGACAGGCTGTGATGTGTCTGTAAGGGCATTCCTCATCACACCATTTTATGCAGTCATGACTTTGGGAAGCATATGACTGTTGTCCTAAACATTCACCAACTCCTTCCCAATGTTCACCATCTTATCACCTATGACCAATCAAGACACTTGGTTGGGGGTGAATGATGAAAATACAATACATTCAGGAAGCACATACGTCTTTGCTTAAACAAAGACTTTTTTCACTTCAACATCTAGCTAATTGCCTGCACTCCAACTTCCCAACAGGACAACAGATTGAACGATCACCATCATCACGTTGCTTTATGTATACCTTCGGGCAGCGCAGGGTTTTTATCCCAATCATGTAGCTCCTTCTTACTGATCAGCAGCAGGAGCATCAAGAGAGGTAGATGCAGGAGCGTAAACTTGAAAAGCTGCCTTGCCGATTTACTATCCGCGTCCCTATAGAATTTATACCCAAGATACGTCAACCAGAAATTGAGGGGTAGCGAGTCAATGGCAAATGTCCAGGTAGTGAGATCGAAGATTGGGGCCAGGGTGCAAAGTCCAATCAAGCCGAAGCAGTGACGCAGAGCAACTCGTCGGCATAGACCGGGGTCCGTGGTGGCCATCATGCGGTAGCCGCCGCGGGAGTAGTCACTGCGGAGGTTCCAGCTGAGTGCATTGAAGTGAGGGAACTGCCAGCAGTAGAGGTAGCCTGCCATTATCAGAGCACCTGTAATCAGAAGAAATGATTTTCGAAATATTCTCATATCTTACTAGAAAGAGTTACAGTTTTAGCAACCGCCTGTCAATAAAGACCACATTTCTTAAATTCCTTGAAAGCAATTTAAATGTAAATGAACCTGTCTCCCAAGGATGGTCTTTTATAGACAGGTTTGACTGTACATGAATGAAAAAAAATGCAGTCAATTACTTGAGTACAAATCAAAATAAACACTAGATGCAAAGAGTTTGATTTTAGTGCACAATAATATTCAATGATCTAAACTGGATATAATCTCTAATAACATATAAATAAAGGTGGAGTTCCAACTATAGCACTAACCTATGTGTAAATCAGGGGCATAGCACAAAGTAAAGCAAAATTTATTCAATTGCAGGATGCTTTTTTCATGATGAATGGTCAAGCATTTCTTCAAAACAAAGCATATCCCCCTTGAATAGATTTTGCCACAAGGCCAGGAGTATTTTGATTACCCTAGCCTGCTAGCCTGCATTTCATAGGGGCGTAGCCTAACAAACAGAAAGCCTAGAAGGTTAAATAAAGATGACTTACCTGGTCCTAAAGTACCACAGGAAGCGGCCCAACCAATAGCCGGAGGTAGAGCACCAACGATAGCACCAACCCATGTATTGACTATACTATAGCGCTTCATAGGTGTGTAGGCCATTACATACAGCGCCCATGAGGATCCTGCTATGGCAGCTGCGAGGGGGTTGACTGTGNTAGCCTGCCATTATCAGAGCACCTGTAATCAGAAGAAATGATTTTCTAAATTAAATAAACTAGATGAATCCTCAATTCAATTTAGTTTATTGATTTTTCAATCCAAGACAAAGGATTATTATCATTCAAAAATATAACAAACAAAATAAACAAGGAAACATAAAACATAAACATAAACATGCTTAAACATAAATGAGCAACGCACTGTAAGTTTGAAAGAAATTGGTTCAATTTTTCTGTTATAAGTGATCTATATCGGTTGACTTTGTACAAGTTTTCTGCCCAGTGACCTTTGACCTTTGACCCACTGAACCCAAAATCTAATCAGTTCATCCTCACATGGTTATACATACTTGAGCCAAGTTTGGTCAAAATCCGTCCAGCGATTCTGAACTTATCGCGGTAACAAGGTCCGGACGGACGCACGGACGGACGGACGGACGGACGGACGGACGGACGGACGCACGGATGGACGGACACACGGACGGATGGACGGACACACGGACGCACGGACGCACGGACAACCCGAAAACATAATGCCTCCGGCACCACCTTACGGTTGCGGAGGCATAAAAACCACAGCTAATTATTTGAGTACAGATCATAGTATATATCAAATGCTTAGACTTTTACTTTGTTTCACAGTAATATAGACTAATGAGTGGGGAATGATTTATGCAGGATTTACCAAGAACAAATTATCCCCTAATTGAATAGATTTTGTCACTACACCAGTGGTATTGATTACATTTAGGCACGTCATCAGTTTGGATAAAGACAAGTTACTTTTCCAATCCAAGCCTACTACAAGACACCGTAAAACAAATGCCACAGGTAAAGCGCAAAAAGCATCCAAAATCGGTGTATTCTGTATTCCAGAGCATTCTAATAGAGTATATGTTAATATATAAATACCGTTACTTACCTGGTCCTAGGGTACCACAAGAAGCGGCCCAACCAATAGCCGGAGGTAGAGCACCAAC